>PVIC010002083.1:0-33345 GCA_004025085.1 Thryonomys swinderianus | reverse complement strand
TGTGTGTATATCTTAGTTGTTTACCTTATACCACCTTACAGATATGTTATTGTGTTTTTCCTAAGAATGGACATAATCCTCTTTCATCATCACAGTTAAGTCATCAACTTCAGGAAATTTAATGTTGATACACTAATCTTATCCAACTTACTGTTTTCATGAAGTTGCCTCAATTATGATTTTCTAGCATTTCTACCTTCAGTTTAGGATCCCATCTGTTGCCAGATATTGGATTTATTAATCATGTACATTTAATCTCCTTTAATCTAGAATAATTCCACAGCCCTTACTTATATTTTGTGTCAAAACATTTTTGAGATTAGAATCCCCTATTTGTACTGCAAAATTCATCATGGGTCTTTTGCGGTCCTATGATTAGATTCAGAGTTTCCATATAGAACCAAGTGCTTTGTAGGTAATGGTGTGTCCTTCTCAAGTTGTCCCACCTGGTGGCACACAACAGCCACCTGGTTCCTCCAGTGCTATTAATTTTTTTTTTTTTTGAGAGGTCTTGCTTTGTAGTTCAGGCTGGCCCTGAGTTCACTATGTAGCTCAGGAAAGCCTCAAACTCAGCAATCCTCCTGTCTCTGCCTTCCAAGTGCTGGGATGATAGGCTTGAGCCACCAAGCCCAGCACTGTGGTATGTGGTACTGATTGCTGGTGGGCATGAACCACCACACCTGGTATTGGTGTATGTGGTTACCAGGGATTGAACCAGGGATCTTGCGCTTGCTAGGCAGGTGCTGGAACCACTGAGTTAAATCACTGGCCCCAGTGCTATTATTTTTAATCACCTGGTGAAAGAGTTGTCTGATTTTTCAGCTTGTATATTTGCATTGTTTTAACTTGAAATTAATTGGCAACTTGTGGTTAGATACTAAGATCATGGCAAGTTTCTGATTTTCAACAAAATTTCCACCTAGATTTAACCTCCATTAATATTTCTTTCCTGACCCATGCTTACGATGATGTTTCAAGTTAATTTTCCAATCTTAGCACCTTCTGCATTGACTGGCCAACACTCAGCCCTCTATCTGAAACAAGACATTTCTTCTATCTGTATGTCTTTCTGTTTGTCTGTCTATCATGTCTTATAGGAATCAGTCACTCAGTTCATATTTTCATTGCTTTATAAATCATTACTCTATCTAATATTTTGGTGCTCAAATTATCCCTGGTTGGTTATTTGGGGCCTTTTCAAGTTCCTTGTCTTTTTACAAACTCTCTCACTTTTTAAAACTGATTTTTACATTTTTAGATATAATAATATGTTCCACACTCATCTGGTATCATTTATGTCTAGTTTGTAGCTCATTGTAATTAAAGAAAACCATATTATACCTTTGAATACTCACTCTAATTGATGTTAAAAACCTTTACACAATAAATGTGATATTAATTTTAAAATACTGTATCTTAGTTATGTTAGCAGTTTAGCATATTTCCATACAGTGGAGTTGTGGTTCTTTTTAGTGGGGAACGATACTAGAGGCCAAATTCTGAGAATTTGTTATGCTTATGATTGGGGTGTTTTAGTGTCTTGGATCCTTCAGTGAATACAGCTAGAAAGTGTGTGTCAGTGTGTGTGTGTGTGTGTGTGTGTGTGTGCATGCATGCATAGTCATGTACACGTAGATACATAGTACATACATATACAAATGTATATATGTACATACAAGCCTATAAATGTAGTTGTATATGCAGGAACTGGTGCACATACACATACAAATGTCAGTGTGGTTTAGAATTGTAAGTCTACATCAGTACCTTCAGTTGCATTCCATTCCTGTGTTCTTTCTTTCCATCCTCAGTGTGTATTCAAATGACACTTGTTCCACAGTGAGTACTTGGGCTTTCAATAACATAAGCACATTAACTCTTTCTCAACATACCTATTTTCAGGTTCATTTCATTTATACCACTACAGTAAGTAAACCTATTGAAATGTTTTATTCATTCATTCATTCATTTATTTGCAGTACCAGGGATCGAACCCAGGACCTTATGCTGCCAAGGTAGGTGCAGGCCACTGCCCTCTTGAGCAAATCCCAGCCCTATAGAAATATTTTAGCATTTGTTAGCAATTCTACATTCCACACCTTTCTTACCCTATAAATGTTACTTTAAGGATACTATTAATCATATCACATGTTTATGACACGCAACTTTATATTCACTTATGTTATTAGGTTCTTGAGCATGGCATATCTTTATTCTACTTATTCTCCCTCCACTTTCCCCTCTCCCATCACCCATGCTCTCTTGAACACCTACTCAAGAGATCTATTACTTGGCAAGAGATCTATTACTTTGCTTCCTTCTACCCATCCTCATTGTGCTCTGTCTTTGATTTTGCCATAGTCAAACAAGAGATACTGTGTGGTATTTAAACTTGTGTGTTTGATTTATTTCATTTGACATATTTTCCAGATACATCTATTTTCTATGATGCCTCAACTTTGTCCTTCAGTATAGGTAAGGAGTGTTTCTTTAAGTATAGATACCTCATTTTCTTTATCCACTCATTTGTTGATGGAGACACAGGCTGCTCCATGATTTAGCTGTTATGAATTGTGGTGCCACAAACATTAGTATGTGTGTCTTGCTGTAGTGTGATGTCTTTAGCTCTTTGGGGGATAACTGAGTCATATGGACTTTCTAATTTTAGTCTTTGAGGAATATCCATACTGGTTTCTGCAATAGTTGTACTAGTTTACTTTTTCACCAACAATGTAGGAGAGTTCTTTCTTTACCACAACTGTGCCAAGATTTGTTATTTTTTGATTTCTTGATGTTAGCTATTTTTTTTTTCTGGTTTAAAGTGGAATCAGTGTTATTTTAATTTACCTTTTCCTAGTTTCCAGGGATGTTGGACATTTTTCATATAATGTATTTGTTAGTCATTTGTACTTTTTCCTCTTAGAAGTGTCTGTTTTTTTCACTTGTTCATTTCATGTGTGGGCCTTGTATTTTAAGTGGCCTAATTTTTTAAAGCTATATATAAAAAACATAAGACAAGATTAATAATATCACTAAGCACAGACATAGGGAGGAAGGATTTAGAGAAGGAAGTAAGGAGGAAATGGGAAGGAGATTTTAAAAAACAATCAAGTTATATTATGAACACATACCAACTCTTCAAGATGATTATAAACATCATGTACCACAAATGTGCACTAATGAAAAAAGAAAACATTAAAAACAGGGAAATATAGAAACATTAATTTTCATGAAGACTACTGAATTAAAAAGCAAGTATATTATGCACAAAAAATATTGCTTTAATGAGAGAATAATTTCCACAGTCACAAACATGGATTCCTGCCTACTTTTGGCTGAGAACTAAATTTAAGCATTAATATGTCTATTCCAAAATTGAGTGTTTTCTATGCTTGGCCCATTCATCTTATTGAATATAAATCCTAAATTATTAGAATGTTAAAATATGTGTATAATCATTATTTGTAAAGCAACAAAAACTTCTTTAAAAATGGAACTAGTTTATCTTTAGACTTTCTTTTTTTATTGCTCAACAAAAACAGCAAGTTGCACCATGAATGCATATTGCTAAATGAAAAAAGCCAGTCTGAAATGTTTACACACTGCATGATTCCAACATGCAAAAGTTTGGAAGAGACAAAACCATAGAGATAATAAAAGAAAAAAAATCAGTGGTTTCCAGAAGTTAAGAAAGGGAAAAGGATAAAGAGGTACAGCACAGAAATTTTAGAATACTGAGACTACTCTGAATGATGAAAACTAACTGATATATTTTGCATCCTTTCAAATCCATAGAATTACACAGTATAAAGAGCAAACACCAAGTAAATCATAATGCATCAATATTGCTTATCAACTATAACAAATACTGTAAAGGAAAATGTTAATAATAGGAAAAACAGGGTAAGGAACAAAGGGATAATTGATACCCTTCTGTAGTTTTGTTTAATTTTTCTAGAAGTCTAACACTGTTCTAAAAAATTAATTATTAAAACAAAATAGCAAGTTGCAATTCTGGGGAAACAGGTTGTATAATATTGTGACTATTTAGAACACACCCAGCATGATTATTACTTCATGTATCATTAATGAAGCTGCTTAACAATTGACAAAGAATTTTGGTTATGATTGCTGTTTTGTTGACTTGATTTAGGAATTATGACAGATTTTGGAGATTTTTCAAAGGGAGTAGACAAATATATTTTATTTGCTTTTAGGCTGTCTTTACTATGTACTCTCATGAGGTAGATAAGACAGATTCTATGGGGTTTGTAGCTTCTATCTTTTTTTTTCCTTCTCACGTGTAGCTTCTATCTTCATGGTGTAGCTCCTGATGGCTATAGAGGATTCTCTCTCTCTCTCTGTCTCTGCATCTACACCTGTTCTTATTTAGCACGATTCAATGGAATGATTTTTTTCTACAGTGGCACAATAGCAACATCTATTTATAGAAACCATACTTGGAATCTCTGATCTTTTCTTGGGCTAGCAATACACCATAAGAATACTCTTGTAACATTAAGCAGCAGCAGGAAGCTACAGCTCACAGTCAAGAGGGGAAATAACTGACTTTCTACAGTGCCCTACATTGCTAAGCTATGCTGTTTGGTAGCTGGGTGTTCCAAGTGCATTTGAAATTTAATATTTTCAACTTAAAATGAACCTATTAGGATCCAACCTCATCATAAATCTAAGAGCTGCTGTACATTTGTCTCTACCAACTACATCAAGTTGAGGCCCATTTCTTCCAAGATGTTCATCAAAATACTTGTGCTGGTAACTTGAAGATATAGTGATGCAAAAGAATATCCATTAATAATGACAAATATTTGGGGTATCATTAGTATAAAATGATAATATGCAACAATTATCAAAAAGGATCAAAACTAAGGATTAATGTACACATTTTCTACAACTATATTAAAATTAAATTTTATAACCGTAAAATCAGAAAAGAACTTGGTGAGAGTTTAGCACCATTATGTTTATCCATTTTCCTTTTTTTCATAATGTTGCTAGGTAGCTGCTCAGAAACCATCCTATAGGAGGCTGTGGTGTGTTCAGGCCTTGGTGCATTTTTGCATAGACCTCAGGACATGGTGAGATCGGGGTTCTCAGAAACCCTGGCTTAAGGATGCCTAACCTTATTTTCCACATAAATGTGAAAAGCAAGTGGAGAGTCTTTCCCCAGCCCAGACTCATACTTTCTGAACTCATTACCTCATTGAGTTCATTTAAATAGTCCTAGAATACTGATACTTTTCCTCAGTATCTCTGTCTCCTTCTGTCATGTTTCAAATTTATTATCACCTGCTCCACTTGGTCCTTTGGATTTACCTCCTTCAATAAATCATTCTGCATTCTTCTTCATCTTCTGTGCCATCATTCTCCCCTAGGTTAATATTATCTCTCAGCTAAAACCCTGTATCACCTTCCTAAGTGTTCCTGCCAAACTCAGGCTTAGTTGGTTAGTTAAAACTAGGTTAAAACTAGCATTGAAGTTAGTTAAAAAGAAAAAAAACTTAAGGTAAAACATAAAGAGTAAAATGTTTAGACTTTAATTGTATAGTTCAACTAAATATTAACTACATATACACCTATAATCACCATTTAGGTTACACAGATCACAGAGAAAGCCTCCATTAGCTGGAAAACTTCCTGCAGGGTCCTGTTGCAATAACCTGGATCCAGGCACTGAGAAGGGGAAAGTACAGATAGCATAAGGCAGCATTGTCTCAACTTCTGTGGGAGGAAAGTTAGTTATGTGGGCACACCCACCTGAAAGGGCCCAGGGAACATAGTTAGGTAGCTAGGTGCCAAATTGCAGCTTCACTACAGTGGATAAAAGGGGAAATAGATTGGGATGGACAATTAGCATCCCATACCACAATATTAATACAATATTGATTTCTCTCATTAATAAAGCATTTCCTACATTGAACACGTCTTTACTTTCTTCCAATAGGTTCAATGATTTTCCCCACAGAGTTCAAAGTGTTTTCTTGGTACATTCCACACCAGCGGATGGTCACATGGCCACCATGATGTGCCAGGCATTGAAGCAGCCAAGTCCTCATTGCACAGTAGCTTTCATTCTCTGGCCTGCCATCTCTGCTCCCGACACCATTGCCTCTTGCACTGTGACTCTCTTGTTTCACTCTAATATGATGTTGGGACCGGGATGGGGGGGGCTGAAGAGAAGTCTGATCTGGCAAAATTCCCACAGAAAAGAACGCACACGGAGCAGATCTTACAAAGTAGCAGGAACCACTTTAACTTCCAGCCTCAGAGCAAGGGAGCTGGAGCTGCAGCTGCAGGGCTGGAGAGCTGTGTGTCCTTTTATCAGGTTTTCTGAGACACATTAAGACAAAACAGCTGTGTGACCTCGCACAGCCATGTGGTACGTGTGTGATCATCCTTGCTGATTATTATTTTAACAAAGTCTGTTGTGTGCCTGCACTTGTGTCCTCAAGCGCCCTCTGATGTTCCTGGATGCCTGGGCCTTGACATCTCACAGCCGGCTCCTACATAGGAGCCCTGTGATGACACCAGGCCCACTGGACATCTCCCCATTTCAAAAACCTTAATTACACTGCAAAAATTACTTTATACAAGGCAATTATTTATAGGTTTTTGGAAATTTTCTTACATATCAAAATTTAGTAAGCATAGCTAATGTTAAAATAATTATTTATATTTTTCAAAGATAGCAAGGAAGATTTCAAGGAGGATCTACTACAAAGTGATTTCATTATGGAGAGAGAGATTAAGTTTTACTCTAGATAAAAAAGAGCAAACTGGAAATTTATAGCTAAGATCCAAACAGGGATGGTCAGTGAATGGAAAATTAAAGCTAAAAGGAAATATCTTGAGTGTGGAGAACTCAGGTTTGCTGAAGTTGGGACAGAGAGGTCAGATGTCATAGGGAGATGGTGAGGATAAGGACTTTGATCAGATATTGAAGGTGATGATAATACAGAGGGATGATTCTGGTAAATGGACTGGATTTTTTCTAAAATTAGACAATGCAGAAATAAACACAGAAGCCTAACAAAGGGGCATGTTCAAAGTTGTACTGGAGTTTGGTCAAGGAACCTACATAAAGCCTGGCTAGAATTTGGTTATGGAGTGGATCTATCAGTTTTCAGTCACTGTGACAAAATGTCTAAGAGGAGAAAAGTGTTTCTTTTTGGACTCATGGTTTCATATGTTTCAGTCCATGATCTCTTGGCTTTGTTGCTCCGGGCCTGGGGTGGCCCAGTGCCCTACAGTGGGAGTACTGAGAGTAACTCCTCCAACTCTTGTTCGGCAGGAAACAGAGAAAGAGACAGAAAATTCCAGGGGCCTGATATGTCCATCAAAGGCCCCAGGGACTTAGCTTCCTTTCACCTAGCCCCACCCACTAAAGGTTCAAACCTCCCACTGGCTCTAGGGGACTGAGGAACAAACCTCTACTATACAGATTTCAAGTTATATTTTTTTTTGTTTTGATTGTACTTTCACATTTTTTTTTTTTAACGGTGCCAGGGATCGAACTTGGGCCCTTCTGCATCCAAGGTTGGTGCGGTACCACTTGAGCTAAATCCCCAGCCCTAAAACCTCTACTATACAAACCTGTGAGAGCAATGGAAGTCCCGACTATAGCAAGGAGAGAATCTTTGTCACTAATGTGATGCATGTTCTCCTTCAATCCATCTTTCTGTGATATGCCATTTTTGTAACAAGTTCTTATATCTATTAAGGCTGAATATTGAAATGAACTGAGAGCCAAGTATTCAACGACAAATTTCTTGTTTGGTTGGTTTTTTGAGACAGGCTCTCTACTATTTAGTTCAGGCTGGCCTTGAATTCACTGTGTATCCCAGGCTGGCCTCAAACTTTCAATGATCTCTCTGCCTCAGCCTCCCAAGTGCTGGGATCATAGGCATGTGTAACCAATGCCCTGAAAAGCCACTATTTTTTTTTTTTTTTGGAGACAGAGTCTCGCTTTGTAGTTCAGTCTGGCCCTGAGCTCACTATGTAGCCCAGGCAAGCCTCAAACTCAGCAATCCTCTTGCCTCTGCCTCCCGAGTGCTGGGATTACAGTCATGAGCCACCACGCCTGGCACTAAAGCCACTACTTTTTAGAAAAAAAATTATACTATATCTAAAATAAAATAATTGGAATAGCATTGCATTTCCCTTATAACATTTCTGTTATATATATTAAGCTGTATAAACTATAGGTGTCAGTAAGAATTCTGCAAAGAAACAGAAAGGCTTGGAAAATAGAAGTTATGCTGATGATTTCAGGAAATGGAGAATTTCAGGAATTACAAGATATATTTGGTAGTGATTCAGCTGCCTGCTCAAAACTGAAATGAAGTATCTCACAGGAGGATGCTGGGAAGCTTCAGAAAATACCTTCCATCTATCATCTGCCAAAATAAATGATTTGCCTAATCAGGAAAATATCACAGATTCTGCTTATGTCCTACATGCAATGTGTGTGAATATCTTTCCTTTTTTAAATAAACATACTTATTACATGTATTCATCACAAAGAATCAGGAAAAAGTAGGCTTACTCTAGTTTACAATATAGGTCCTGTGAAAACACATTTCATTTTCTCTGCAGGTTACAATACTTGTACACATTTAAAGCAGTGAAACAATACTTGAAACTAAATTGGTAAAAAAATGTAATTTAATAATTCAGACTTCAGAAGCTTGTGAAGTGAAAGACTGTGACAGAGAAATACTAAATGTGTAGAATTATCAAACCGTAAGAGCATTTTCTTTTACAAAAGCATCCAGATAAAATAAAAACTAAAGGAAACATAAAATTTAAATCACATATTTTGGTTTAGTACTCTCCCTAAGTCCCTTGTTTTTAAAAAAGCAGATGTAGCCGGGCATGGTGGCTCATGCCTGTCATCCCAGCACTCGGGAGGCAGAGACAGGAGGATTGCTGAGTTTGAGGCTTGCCTGGGCTACATAGTGAGCTCAGGGCCAGCCTGAACTACAAAGCGAGACCCTGTCTCAAAAAATACAAAAAAAAAAAAAAAAAAAAAAAAAAAAAAAAAAAAAAAAAAAAAAAAAAAAAAAAAAAAAAAAAAAAAAAAAAAAAAAAAAAAAAAAAAAAAGCAGATGTAAGACCATTTCAAATTGACCCACAGGTCTTACTTAGTCCACGTGGGGAGTACATTTGAGACAAGAGGTCCACTTGCAGAAATAGCCCCAGGGCTTTGAATGCACTTGCCTGGGCCTCTGCCAGCTGCTCACCTGAGCCACTGCTGTGTATGATCTTAAAGAACTGTAACATTTTATCTTGACCTGAAATATTGTAACCCTGAGACTACATACAAAATATGGATGAGTGATTTTAGTTATTAATAAAGAGTAAATTCTCTCTCTTTTTTTTTTTTTTGAGACAGGGTCTCGCTTTGTAGCTCAAGCTGGCCTTGAGCTCACTATGTAGCCCAGGCCAGCCTTGAACTCAGCAATCCTCCTGTCTCTGCCCCTGAGTGCTGGGATTACAGGTGTGAGCCACCACACCCGGCACTGTGGTCTGTGATATATGGTATTGATTGCTGGTGGGCGTGAATCACCACGCCTAGCATTGTATGTGGTTACCAGGGATTGAACTCCAGACTTTGTGCTTGCGAGGCAGGTGCCGGAACTACTGAGCTAAATCTCTGGCCCATCTCTATCTGTCTCTTTTTTTTGGCAGGATCTTACTCTGTAGTTTAGGCTATTTCTGAACTCACAATGTAGCCCAGGCTATTCTCAAATTCATGGCAATCTTCTAGCCTCTGCCTCCTGAGTGCTGGATTACACGGTTATACCAATATACCTCGCTAATAGTAAATTTCTATTGGATTTGCATGCTATGTACATCAAATTGTGGTAGCACATCACACAAACAAGCACTTTTAGGCTTAAGAAACATCTTACAGAAATGAGTTCATAGGGCCGGGGATTTAGCTCAGTGGTTCTGGCATCTGCCTGGGAAGCATAAGGTCCTGAGTTCAATCCCCTGGCATTGTGGTACAATATACTACAATGCTGGGCATGGTGGCTTGTACCTGTAATCCTGTTAGCACTCAGGAGGCAGATGCAGGAAGGTTGCTATGAGTTTGAGACCAATCTGGGCTACATAGTGAGTTCAGGGGCAGCCTGAACTGCAAAGTGAGAACCTGAATTAACAACCCCAACTTCAAAAATATTCATTAACTCTTAGTAAAACAAAGTAGAAAAAGGTAATTTTGAGTTGATGCTTAGATAAGGACTTTCTCATTCTGAAAAAGTAGTTGTCTCCTTGATCCTCAGAGTTGGTCCCTACTAACTTATTTGATCACTTAATCTCAATCATAAATATGTGTATATAGCTGGGTGTGGTGGGTCATGCCTGTCATCCCAGCACTCGAGAGGCAGAGGCAGGAGGATTGCTGTGAGTTAGAGGCTTGCCTGGGCTACATAATGAATTCAGGGCCAGCCTGACCTACAAAGTGAGAGACCCTGTATCAAAAAAAATTAGATTAACAAAAATATGTGTATATAGATACATACATATACAAAGATTTATGATTCCAGTGTTCAAACAGTTAAGGATAATGGGTTTGCTGGAACTTTTTTTAAGTTTTTTTTTAATTTCATAAGTTTCTTGGTAGACTTTAAATATTTTAGATCACATTTTCTAGTCAAATACAGGAAAAGGTGACCAGATTCCATTTTGATAATCATTCTTGGGGCATCTCAACACATAGCAAGGATCTGCTGAACTCTACTTCTTAATCCACCACAATGAAATCTGAGTTACAAACTCATTTTAGAAAAGCTAATGATTATGCACCATGTCAGGATTTAGGTACTTTCACACTTGTTATTAATTACTCTATTTCACTGCATGGGTGGGTGTACTGAGAGTCAGACGTCTTTAAAAAAATTCTTAAGAGTCATCTATTTTAATGTCCAGAAACATGCCAGTGACTAGGGAGACTGAAGCAGGACTATCAAGTTTAAGGAGGCCAGCCTGGAAAGCTGGGGGAGACTCATCCTTAAAAAGGCAGGAGGAGGTCTGGGGATTTAGTTCAGTACCCAGAAGATTCAATTCTTAGTACCACTCTGAAAAGGTTCAGGATTGACAGGGAAGCCAAGGTCAAAACTACAGCCTAGAAGATAGAGGGTAGCCACATGGGGGAGCTGAATTGATTCCAACTTGGCATGAAACGTATGTTAACTCAACCCATGTTTTTTGCATCATACTTCTTAGCTGGGTCTAACTGACAGTCTAACCCTTTACCAGACTTGGCAAATAGCACATACACCTGCCTTCTCTGCGTGAAAAAGGCTGGCCTGTGCAATTAACCCACGGAAAGACCACATGTTGTATTATGTATTATGAGCAAGGTTCAGTTTGGTACTCTTTTCAGAAAAATTATCTCAAGATTATAAATGTAAACATAAGTGTGTGGCATTTCCTGTTTCACATCCTGACTGAATAGATAAATGTGTAACTATTTCTTGGCCGATTTTCTATCTTAAAGCTACATTATCTGCCCCTGCTGCTTATCATTCCAGTTCTACAGGGTATTTTCCGGTGAGATAAGCTGTACGATGAACATCATTTCCAGAACATTCCTGACTATTTCTATTTTTTTAATCATAATATCATTCTTTTTCACTTTTAAAAAAATATTACCTCTTCTTGTACAGATGAAACCAGTCCTTCTACTGACACAACAACACTGCTTGCTCCAAAATATTCTGCAAGATGAGCAAATTCTGGTTTATTGGCAATGAGCTCTTCTGTTGTAGCAGTGTTTATTCTCATGAAGCATGAATATCCGATTGGTGTTGAAGCTACCCTAGTGTGTACCTCTTTCACACCAGATTCTCTGAGCAGTTTTATTACGGGTGAAATGGTATTACCACTCAGTTGAATCACCTATAAGAAAAATTCTTTTGGTTTTAAAATTGTCTGACAATACTGCAAACTTACTTTGCAACAACAAATTGTCTTACTCTCAAGTTTGGCTGAATGAAGGTTCTGCCTACATACCATTTCTTAACAGTACCTGCACATGTGGAAATCTACTCTTTTTTTGTGTAGCCAAGAGCAGCGAAGGTAACAGATTCTGGAACAGTGCTGACCAAATCTGCATCCATAGGTGCTCTGATGGCCAGCTGCTGACCACAGTGGTATCTCACTCTGTATACCATTTGATTTTCAAACACCCTATCTAGTCTTGCAAAATAAACATATTCAAAGATGCAAAAAGCCACTGGATTTCCTTCAAACCTTGATGTGTTCTCAAGAGTTCAGATACCGTGCCTGTATATTGCCACAATTTCCCCAGGTAAGATTTGATGGTAGAGTATTATACCAGTAGAGTAAAAAGCTACAAGATTCTGAAGGTACTTACCATCCTGCTGTTTCTGGTTTTTTTTCCTCCTTGTCATTTATATCAGAACCTGGAATAAGATGACCAATGCACAGAGGTTGAATTCTATAAGGATCCTGTAGTGTGTATATGACATCTCTGTGCATAGTGAGCAGGGAGTGCGTTGTGAATGAGAGTGCTGCCTTCATTATGTTTTTCATTAAGTGTGGGGTATTATCTTGCTCCTGAGGAGGGGTATATGCCAGGAACTGGGTGGTCATTTTGCTATCAGAAGTTGTTGACAAATACTATGGCAGTGGAGCTTTCTCCTCAACTGAGGAGCATTCACCAACTCACCATTACATGCCTTTTTTCCCATGGAGTGTTTCCACAACAAAGGGCTGACAATTCTCTAAGTCCCCTCTTCCCATAGTAGTGTATCTTGTGTCCAATTCCAGATTTGAAACATATAATTTTTTTCAAATTGTCTTCAGTAAAAACATGATTTACAAAACCCATTCCCTCATGCATTTTGAAAGCTGGCACTGGACTCCCCTTGCTGGTCACATACCAGCACTCTCCTGCCCCCAGTGCTGCAGCCTTATGAGTTCTCGACTGATCACATACAGCACATCTAGCTGCCTGGGTCACTCTCCAGAAGTGAAGCATCCAAACACGTCACTTGCCTCTCAAAACTGGACTCCTCTAGCTCCATTGTGAGTGTCTTTCGCAGAGGATGATCCCCAAACCCTGGCTAGCAGACACTCTGCAAAATGCATAAAGTTCCCAGTCTTTTAGCTTTTGCAACTCAGAGATCTTGGAAGGTGGATCTGGCTGAGATCATCTACACTGCACAGATACGCAGAGTTACAGATGACTAGTGTAACAGTGAGCCGACAGACCTAGAGGTGGTTTGTGTTCAAAGTGATTTTATGCCAGTAGGGATGTGCACTCAGAAATGTTGGGGTAGAAACCTTCCAGTGCCTATCAACACTCAGGAGTCTTCTTGCTCTCTGATCTTCCAGGACTGGCTCGAACTTGGAATCCTTCTTGCCATAATACCTCCTTCTTTTCCAACAGGCTCTTGAACCAGGTTCCTTCTCCTCTACCCTGTGCAGATCCTGTGACGTGCGGCTGGTCTTAGGCTGTGAGTACCTTCCTGATGAAAACAGACCTGCCAAGCAGATGGCAGAGAGTGAAGATTATAGGACAACACTCACATGCTCTGTGGTGTTTGAGTGGCTGGATAGAAGGAAAGACTGAGAGTTATTCTCCACTGATAACTATCGCTCTAGCACACAATTGGAATTGAATATGCACAGTGCAAGTTTCCTGTGGGAGGTTGCTGTAATCTAGCCCCAAGGAGCTAATGTCCTACACATATTAACATGATTGGTTTCTTCAACACCCTTCTTGTTTTTCAGCTATCTTTCCCAACCCCAGGAACTGACCTATTATTTCATTTGCCCCTACCCATGGACAAGTCAAGGATTCTTTTTTATTAACAACATTTGAGTCATTTATACTCAAATGGATGTACATTAAGGACATAGTTATAAGTGAAATAAATAGGTCACAGAAGTGTAAATATCGTATCTTTTCCCTGGTATGAGAAACTGAAGATGTACATGAGTTCTATAATGCATGATATATATTGTGAAATAGTAAATATGCAAAGAGAAATGGGGTTTAGGAGTAAGTAATGAAGGGAAAGAAAAAATGCGATGGTCAATAAAAGGGAAACAAAGCTTATTTATATAGGGGTAGGGGATTGTTGGGTGGGTAGGGGAAGGGGAAAAATGAGAATTAAGTCATGTCATATACTGGTACAAATTCTCAAAGTTGAGCATGATCGTGATGTGTATATATAATGTACCAATAAAGATTCAAATTAAAACAAAAAATTCTCATGAAATAACAACGAACAACAAAATCCTTCAATGCTCCACCCTCTCCACTTTCAGCTTCTGTGAGGGTCATGCCTGGTTCACAAATGATTCACAGGGCCATGACAGTTGATTCCCTTGAGAGTCAACCAGATTCAGCCTGTGACAGCAGAGCTCAGCTCTGTAGCCTTCATGATTCACCCAGGCAGCATGCAACTCCACCCCTCTAAGAATGAGCCAGTGGAGCAATAATAGTACTTTTATCACCCAATACCATAGCCTACATAAAGGAAACAGACCACACATCAAAAATTGGCAGGTCATAGCCCTGAGGTCGGTCTAATAGAAATTATAGTGATTAAAGAGTGGGAACTGGAAGCAATTTCTTCTCACACCTTTGATTTTCCAAGGCTGACATGCTCTGTGTAAATACGGTTATGGTTAAAGGTCAGCAGTGTCCTTTGTGGACTGTTTCCTGTAGGCCTGAACGGGATCCTATGGAGGGTCTGTTCCAGCTCGAGGCCTATCATCCCTCTTGGCATGGTAGAGATATTTGAGTCCCCCTTTCTGAGTTCCCAAAACAGGGGGAAGGTCAGGAACTGTTTCATCTTTAGTCCATAGAGCAAAACAAGGAGGAAAGGAGGGAAATAGACAGGGTATTTATATACAATGTCCTGTGTTACTTCTGTCTTTTACTTGGTTCAGCTCGAGGAACATCTTCTGTTTTGTTTGTTTTGTTTTATTTTAAGGCAGGGTCTCTTGCTTTGTAGTTCAGCTGGCCATGGGCTCGCTATGTAGCCCGGGCTGGCCTTGCTTCTCTTTGCACCACCACACCCTACTTGGTACCAGAACATTTGCCAGAATAAGTTTTTTTGTTGTTTTCATTTTGATTTTTAGTAATAGCTGCAGAGGCTATCTCCATGCATTTTCATGTAAATGTGGATTTCTGGATGAATACAATTTTGTAGTGATTTTTTTTTTTCCCTGAAGACTGTAGATAATCCTGTGCTTCTGGCCGAGGAACTTGTTCAGTATGCCACACCTCTGGGGAAAGACACAGTTGCCAAATCCCCAAAGAATGTCTTTGCCTTTGAGAACATTTGGGCCTGGTTGAGTGTGGCTGGGAAGGGCAAGTCAGCCTACAGGGCGGGCTGCGTACCAGTCTACAACACCTAGAAAGCTTCTGGACAAAGCAGAGGGCAGTGGGAAATTGCATGGGACATTAGAGTTTGTTTACTGTGATTAGTAATTTGCCTAGAAGTCCAAAGGTCTTAACTGAGTTTCTCTAGATGGTCTTTCTACCTTTTAAAGCCTTCTGTATTAAGCCAAATCCCTATTCCTTTTCTTATTTTTTTTATTTTGAGATTGGATCTTGCTAAGTTGCTCAGGCTGCAGTCAAATTCATGATCTCCTGCTTTAGCTTCTCATTGTGCAGGTGGTTATTATTTTTTAAATAACCTTCAGAAGATAACATCTCTGACATTTTTCAAATTGTGTTTAATAGTCACATATCTTTACTGATATTTTTACTGTAGTACCTAGATATGCACCTAGTTGTACAATATTATGGAGTACAATGTGACATTTTATTCCATGTATACAATGTGTAATGATCAGATCAGGGTACCTGGCACAGCTATTCACTCAAATGTTTATCTTTTCTTCATGGTGGGAAACATTCAAAGTCCTCTCTACTAGAAACTTGGAAATATACAATTAAATACTGTTGACCATAGTTACACTATGGTGCCATAGAGCACAAGTCATTCCTCTTACCCAGCTGCACTGCAGGCTGGTTAGCCAGCCAGCCTCGCTCAACCCCTGGATCCCACCCTACCCAAGCCCTGCTGACCACCATCCCACTCTCTGCTTCTGTGTCATTGTTATCCACAGTAAATCAGACCACGTGGTGTTCATTGCTCTGGGCCTGACTGACCTCACATAGTGTGATTGACACAACTTTTCGTGTTTCTCAGCCATATGAAATATGTTGGCACTCACTCCTTCTAGTCTCCGCAGTCAACACAGGCCCCCCTGGAAGAGCACAGGGTCCCGTCTACCACGGGCCATGCTGAGGATTAGAGGGATGGTTGGTAGGGAGTGTGCAAGGATGCAGTCTTGGTTATATGACCCAGTACCTTTGAGGGTGTTCCTCAACTTGATTTTTTTAAACTATTAGAAGAAATAAAAACTTGGAACAACAAAGGACCATAGATTTTATAAAGAGGCCTCATTAAAACTTAGAGGGAGTCAGTTTTGCTGTGAAACAGAAATTTTTCTCATTTGATTTTTTTCTTATTTGAACCTAATTTAATAGATACAAAGTGGGGCTGGGTTGGAGAAAGGAAAGAGAGAAAGCAAATATATGCTTTCAAGAACAGTGATCTGATGAATGCATTTTGTATATGGCTTTTTCTAGTCTGAGGGGAACATCAGAGTGTGTGGATCACACACATCTCCTTAAAAAAAAAGGGACAAGCAAGGGTGTCATAAACCTCATGTATTCTTATACATGAAGAATAATATTTGATTCTGTAACAGAAATACTGACCTAAAATTTTTTTTTAGCTCACAGTGTCCATTTAGGCTGTGAAGCGTTTTTCTTTTAATGGTGAAAGCTTTAGTACGACTCTTGCATGAAGCTCACAGGGAAAAAAGTTTACCCAGAAAAGACACATGTACTGAAAGTCTCTTTGGAACTTCCCATTGTTTGACAGGGTTTCTGGGAAGACAATGAGCAAAGTGGGCAGGCTTACTGTGGTGTAATATTGGGATGTCATTGGGGGACCCATTCTCTTAAAAATCATGTATTTCAGCTGTGAATGAAAGGGCATTTCTATCACTTTTCTGGGGACTTGCCCTAGATTTGTAGTGGCTGTCCACCCACCCTGGAATGAGCCCCAGAGCTGCTCTAAGAGTCTAACAGTGGACAAGAGAACGTGAAGTCAACTGAATTTCCATGTGCCCTGTGGTTGTGGTCTGTTTGGATTTGTGTTGCTGTGCAAGCAAAGGTCAAGTGCTTGTATTCTCAGCCTTCTTCCGAGGGATCGGCCATGGGTGTGTAACATGAGATCCACTCCCTGTTTCTGTGTTGCAGAATTACAGTTAGACTGGATAGACGGGTCAGGTTCTGTGAGGGCTCAGAGAGGGGAAGATCTTACCTGACAGCTGAAGCCACATACAGGGGTGGGAAGTGCAGGGTGGGCTTCCAAGCACAGACAGTATGCCTATGGGGATGGGAAGGCTTCTTCTCACAAGCATCATGGAAAAGCATACAAAAGAGCACAATGGCTGGAGTACTAGAGAAACAGTAAGAGCAGCAACAGGAAGAGTGGGTTAAAAGTCCTGGCTGTCTTCTTTATTGTTTTTGGCTGTGACAGTCTGGATGTGCCCCTTAGCCTCTTGGAATCAAAGTTTCTTCTGTGGAAAGAAGATAACAATAACACTTTAGAAGAGTTAAATGACATCAGATAAATGTAATGCTTAGAAGCTTACCTGACATGGTTAAGTGGTCAAGAAATGTTCCAAAATGGGCTCTAAGCTCACTTCCACATAAATGAGTTGCTAGATCTTTTTCAAATCATCTGTATTGCTCAATACCCTTATCTGGAAAATCAAGGTTTATGCTCCTTTCCTCATTTAGTGTTCCCTGTGCTCAGGGAAAAAAAGAAAAGGAAGAGCTTGTTTTCCTAATAGGGTTGACTCACATAAAGCAGGGCCCAGCTAAATCCTGCAGTCCAGGCTGCTTCTCTGCCACCTTCTCCATGGCTGCTTTCAGCTACTATGCCAGAGTCAAGGTTTTGTGTATGTCCTGCAATGGCTAAACTAAAATATTTACTCTCAATGTAATGTAGAAGAGTTCCTTGCTCTCTCCAGGCTCTCTCGTATTTGTTATTATTTGATTTTGTGATGATAGCCATACTTTCTGGAGTAAGATGGAATCTGAGTGTTGTTTTAATCTTTCTTTCTTTCTTTCTTTCTTTCTTTCTTTCTTTCTTTCTTTCTTTCTTTCTTTCTTTCTTTCTTTCTTTCTTTCTTTCTTTCTCTCTCTCTCTTTCTTTCTTTCTTTCTTTCTTTCTTTCTTTCTTTCTTTCTTTCTTTCTTTCTTTCTTTCTTTCTTTCTCTCTTTCTCTCTTTCTTTCTTTCTTTTCTTTCTTTTTGACAGGGTCTCACTTTGTAGCTCAGGCAAGCCTCAAACTCAGCAGTCCTCCTGCCTCTGCCTCTGCCTCTGCCTCTGCCTCCCAAGTGCTGGGATTATAGGCTTGAGCCACCAAGCCCAGCATTTGTAGTATGTGGTACTGATTGCTGATAGGCATGGCCACCATGCCAGGTACTGCTGTATGTGGTTACCAGGGATCAAACCAGGGACCTTGCACTTGCTAGGCAGGCACCAGAACCACTGAGCTAAATCTTTGGTCCTTAATTTGTATTTCTGTAATGGTCAGAGATGCTGAACATCTTTTCATGTATTAGCCATTTGTATGTCTTTTCCTGAAAAGTCTCTATTCATTTCAGTTGTCCATTGTTTGATTGGGTCTTTTGTGGGAATGAATCCTGAAGATTTCTTGGAAATATACCCTGAGTGGGAAGAAATATACTATTTGGTAATACGTTTTTTGGAGTAACTGTATTTAAAAAAAGACAATAACTTTGAAATTACAGATCATTTTTGTGCATCTTTATATACAGATGAATTCAGTTAGCATCATCCTTTTCAGTCTGACTTAGGGATTTGATTGGTTTTAAAAATTTCTGGGGCCAGAGATTTAGTTCAGTGGTTCCGGTGCCTGCCTTGCAAGCACAAGGTCCTGAGTTTGATCCCAGTAACCACATACAATGCTGGGCGTGGTGACTCATGCCCACCAGCCAATACCACATACTACAGTGCTGGGCATGGTGGCTCAGGCCTGTAATCCCAGCACTTGGGAGGCAGAGACAGGAGGATTGCTGAGTTCCAGGCTTGCCTGGCCTACATAGTGAGCTCAGGGCCAGCCTGAACTACAAAGCGAGACCCTGTCTCAAAAAAAAAAAAAATTCTGCACCTTTTCTTCATCAGGTAGTAGTAGCAGAAATGGTAAAAGTCACAATTTTTTTTTTGTAGGAGACATCTGAATGTATATACATATATCAGTTTTCTTTCTGAATAAACTCATTACTGAATACTGAAAATGAAAAATAAAATGTAAACCATAGAAATGTCAGAAATTTTAGAAGAACATGAGATATGTGAGTGCAAAAGTAAATTATTTCGTAGTATTCTTATGATTGCGAGGTGTGTCACTCTCCTCTCTCTCAAGATTTATTGTCAATGAGTTTAAATGATTTGGCTAGGTAAGAAGTGGAGTGTAGGTAGAGAAATTGTTGGAAAATTAAAACAGCAATAAGGTATACCAATTATGAAATATTTTAAAATATTTCTGTTTTCCTAGAAATTATAAGATTATTACAAATTTTGAAACAGTAAAGAATAATCCATTAGCTTATAATAATGTTTGGAAATAAATTTTCTAGACTCCTATGCTTGCCTTTGGATGATTTGTTCCTTGGCTTTACAGTAAAGGAATCTGGGAGGCAACAACCAGTGATATCAGAGGAGCAGGGATGGAGTGAGCGGGAGGCCCGAGCCATGTGAGCAGGGCTTTGCAGACATTGCATGGGCAGGGAGCAAGGTTTGGGACATGCAGGTGGTCTGAGAGGGGTTCAGCCACCCAGAATGTGTGACAGTGAAGGAAAATAACAACAGAAACAGCATGAGTGAGGAGGACCATGTGCATCATGTTTCTCTTCTCTAGCTGAGGGAAGGCTGTGGGCCTGAGAAGGAAGCAGGAGGAAAAGAATCTGGTAGTTTCATTTCCTCATTGGATGCATTCATTTTTATTTCCCTATGTGCCACATAGTTGTACAAATAAGAAATGGTTTCTGGAAGCTGGCCAAACCCTGCCTGTGAAGGATTCACAGACAAATAAGCTCAGATCTCAGTTTTTTTTTTTTTCTTTTTTTGAGACAGGGTCTTGCTTTTTAGTTCAGGCTGGCTCTGAGCTCACTATGTAGTCTAGGCAAGCCTCGAACTCAGCAATCCTCCTGTCTCTGCCTCCCGAGTGCTGGGATTACAGGCGTGAGCCACCACGCCTGACACTCAGATCTCAGTTTTAAAGTTGTTTATTTTCTAACAGATGTGATAGATATAGGTAAAGCTATTAATGAGTAAAGCAAAATGAAATTGTGCAGTACTACGGTAAATACTGCACCCCACATTGACACTTGTCATTGTATTGTTTACAATCCTTTCTCAGTCCAAAGATTATGATTAGCTTTTTGTGATATCATCAGTAAATCCCAGAGGGTAGCTGTTGAGAACAGCTCTTTCCACACCTTTTAAAATCTGCCTTCAGTCATAAACAACTAAGGCTATTTATGAATAATAGCACTGCTCATTAAAGAGTTGAACACAGCAAATGTACCTGGGTTTATGTTTTCATTCTTCTCAGACAACACTTCAGATATGAGTATAAAAAATGTATTCATAGTTCACTAAGAGATAACTTTTATTAGGTAGCTACACTACACAGTTGAAGACCTTAGTTGTCTTGGTTCTTGGTTATTTTTTCCCCTTGGCAAGACAAAATACTCAACACCCACAATTTAAGGGAGGAAAGAATTATTTAGCTCACTGTTTGTGGAAATTTTAATCCCTAATCTCCTGGCTCCAAGGCAGGGTGGCTCAGCACGTGGTGGGGAGAAGGTAGCAAAGCAAAAAGGGATGATCACAGCTCTTTCTGTGCCTTGTATCTTATCCAGGCTACTCTCATCCTTAATCCTAATGCTCTTGATCCTAGTGTTTCACTGTGAATGAATTCCAGCATCACACACTGTAGAACCAGCCACCTCTGAAAAAGCCCTACCTGTGAGTACAGGAGGCCTTGTGGGGACAGCTAGATGCAATCCATAATACTAGTCTAAGTGCTTTTTCAATATTAATATAGTTAATCTGCACAATGACCTCATAAGAAAGGAAGTAGTAGTTTACTATCCCCAGTTTAAGATGAGGTGACAGGTAAAGGATCCAAACAAGCAGCACAGAGATATCAAGTGTCATTGGTGGCACCCAAATGACACTTGTGTCTGATCTTAAGCACTAGTCACACTGTTGCCACTGTCAGGGTCTTCCAGAAGAGGACATGGTATGCTGAACACAGTGGCTCGTCATATAATGTAGTTAAATCCTGGAAGATATGCAGAATTCCCTTGGAGTAGAGAGAAAGGGGACACTACTTGTGTATTAGGAAAATCTTCGTGGAACAGCTTGAATGATTACTGGTCTATAGGGCAGAGTAAAGGAGCAACAGATACATAAGAAATTAGGACATTTCAGGATGTAAGAATTGCCTAAGGATGGACATTAAAGGCTGTAAGTATCATAGTTTGTCTAGGTAGAAGAAGGATTTTTGGTATGGCTAGAGGGATGTGGTGTGAGATGAGCCTCCAATAGTAGCAAGTGGCTTCAAAAAAAGCACTTGAGGGCATCTTTCTGCTTTTTCTGCCCTCCTTGTACAATAATGTGTTTGAAATATGGCTAGCACAACTAAAAAATGAGTTTTAAAAATTTGTTTGCTTTTAATCCATTAAAATTTAAGTAGCAACATGGCTAGTGGCTGCTTTGTTGGGAAAGTGTATGAATTTAAGGTTAAATTTAAGTATATTGAATTTTATGGGGCCTAGGGAATGTATAATTGGTTTTAAGCTGGGAAGTGACAGGATTGTATCTGTATTTTGGAAAAATTGTGCTAAGGGATGGTAGGCCCTTGGGGGGAGAATTTCACAGCTGGACGTGTATCATTTCTGCAGCTCACTTCTCAACAGGTTTAAGGCATAGGAAACTATGCTTGGAGTCATGTGGTACTATTATCTGGGCACATCAGTTAGGAATGTTTCTAGTCTAAAGTATTCTAAAAGAATGTGGCCACTCTGACCCTTTCCTGTGACAGAGCCCTTAGCTGTCCATGCTTGTCTTTGGTGCAAGGGTGACACCATATCCTTCCTATAGTAGGCTTTAAATTTCTAAGAATCATTATTTTGTATTCTCTGGGTCTTCTCCACTTACCTGCCATTAGTTTGTTCCCACTCACTGACGTTTCCAGAACTTGTCTCAGGTCTTTACAAGCTGAGAGTCTGAAGGACTCAGCAGTAGATGTATTTAAACTTGAAAAAGAACAGTTATCAGGTGAATAAAGTGATGTTCCTTGAAGATACAGGGCCCAAATTAGGCAGGAGATGGCAGCCAAATGGAAGAGGTGGTCAGACAAATCAGGAGGTCAAATTGACAGTGCTAGTTCAGTGACCAATTAATTGGATGTGGTTTAGAGCAGAGGGAGAGAATGAGATAGAGAGCACTATGGATAGAAATTTCGCCTTTGGCCAGTAAGTTCAGCTATGATATTTACTATTTGAGCAATGTCTATTAAATGTAGAGAAACCTTACCTGGTTTTCAGAGAGCAATGTGTGTTTATTCAGGTAAGTTAAAGGACTAATGTATAATTTTCCATCCAAGGATAGAAAAACCTAATAAAGAAATTATATTTATATTAAAAAAATCAACCAGACTTATGATTAACCATAAATGGCACTGGTGTGTAAGCATATTTACTATTTATGGTCATTATTCCTTCATTCAATTAAACACCAATGCTATTATAATTCAAGAACTATGTTTAACAGAAAGACAAATGTGAAGGCCTCAGACCTAGTGTGGCATATATATCCTTAAATATTTGGCAATGGAGAGAGTGCTACAAAATGAAATAATTTCTGTGGTTTGAGGAAAACTAGAAGTGAAGATTATGAAATATCAATCTGAGTTTAAAAGTAAAATTTTGATTATAGAAGCCAATTGCCATTCTATGTTTTGCAGTAGAAGAAAAACCAGCTCTTTTTTCCAGATCCCTTGGAATTGTTCTTTCAGCCTGTAGTCAGGAGGACAACACTATTTTGTAGTATAGCTCATGACTGTGTACTGAGACTAGGAAAATGTGGATACATCACATATCTAAGTGTTAGGATTTCTGCCAAACTGGTGTTTGGGGTGGGAAGAGGAAGAGAGGAAAAAAACAAAATTTCAGGCAGGTTTTCCACCATCAGCTCTGTTGAAGAGAGTGTGGAGCAGGCCTTGCTTAGTCTTGTTTCTGTTTCTCCTCATTCTCTGGTTCACTGTGCTTCAGTTTGGCAAAAGCACAGCTGTATTCCCTGTGATGCAGAAAGCTGTTACTTATTGGGAGCTTGAAGGTGAATCTAAAAGCAATAGGAACTCTGACTGTTCCTACTGTTGTCTAGAATATAGACTTAGAATTGTGGTTAAAAATCTTGATATTATTATTGTGAGTTGTCCACTTGGTACAGAGGTGGTATCACCAGGGTCACTTACCGAGAGGGATGTAGGTATCAGGGTTAAGTGGCCATAATGAGTAGTCTCTGCAGGAAACTGGGCCTGGGCTCCCCTGGGGTCTGGGCTGTGCTCCTCTGTGGTTTGCATCATGCTGGGTGCCATTGAAGTGTGTCAAACACCACACCAGCTCTTTCAGTGCTGGCAGCAAGTCTTCAGTTCTGGCACAGATCTACTGAGACAAAGAGAAATTGGCTCAACAATTACCACCCTAATGATATCCTTTTTGGTTTAATAGGCACATGAATTTTTTTCCATCTAAAAGCAAAATAGGAGCCCTGGATTTTTTAAAACCTCCAAATCCAGGAATAATAGATCAGAAAGTTTTGAGATGGTAGCTCCTTCTGTATAGTATTTGTATTTTTAGTATCAGTTGTGGAATCTCTTTGGGGTGAGGAAGTAACTATCATTTAATAATAAATATTAAATTAATGTATGGAAATTTCTTAGAAAGTAGATGGGAAAATAAGAGTGCTGTTTGCTCTTTCCACTGTTGTGTAGTAACGAGTGCTCCCTTTGGCTGGTTGTGTCACTGGAACAATACACGGACGAGCAGTATGGCATCATGATGCCACAGGGTCAGCAAACACTTCCTGTCCAAGACCTGTGATAGGCGTTGCTGATTCCTCACGGCACACTACTACCTTACTGCATCCCTCTGAGCAGCTGCCTCCCAGTCAGTCTACATTAGTACCTGACAGAAAGCCATTTACCATCCCAATCTCTGAGCTTCTGTTCTAAGGAGCCCTCAAGAGCTCTGACAGTCACAGTGAAATAGGTGTGCTGGAGCGGAGTTATTCCAAGTATGCTCAAGGCTTCCCAGTTCAGGGCCTGAGTGAAACCAGGCCAACCCTATGTGTCTGTCTCCACACCCAGACGCATTCTTGATTTGACCTCTTCACACCAACAGTCTTGATTTTAGGAAGTCTTGCTGCATTTCTGTTCTGCATTAAGAGATTTGAATTTTGCTCAAGTGTTTAGCTTTTTTTTATTGCAGATTTGGTTCTAGATGGAAACTTACTAGCTTGGATTAGTGGTATAGATGTCCTTGTACATAAAGTAAGAGAAACCCTTAATCATAGGCTGAAATGATTGCATATAAGGTCTTATATGTACCTTGGACAGTCATACATTATTTTGTTATAAAACAGAAAGTTTCTTTTTCTAGCTTTATATTTTATAAAGGACAAAACCCACATATTTAAACATTCTATAATTAAGTTACTACTTGTCTGTTTAAGGTAGCTCTTATACTATTTAGTTCCACAATGTAACTCAATTCTAAAGCTAAATATGACTTTAGTTATTTTTTTGACACAGGGTCTCATTATCCATTTCAGGCTGAGCTTGAACTCCCTATGTGGCTTATGTTAGCCTCAAATTCACAGTGATCTTTCTGCCTTGGCCTCCTGAGTACTGAGATGAGGCATGTGCCACCATGCCTAGGAATTTTGTTCATTTTTGAAGTTCAGCCAAATTACATCCTTGTTTTTCAACTTTTTCATATGTAGTATTAAATCCACCCACAATCCAATCAACATTTATGGGTATCACAGACATTTAAAGCCTATTGTTAAGATATTTTATGTATATCAAATTCCAGATAGCCATGTACATATGTTGGGAGGGCTTTATTTTATTTTATTTTTTTTTAGATTTTCAAGTTCCTCAACCCAGAATAAAGGTAATTTTTGGGAGTGATGGCCTGGTTGTAGTCCATGCTGGATTTTCTTGCCCCCTCATTGGGATGTTTCTGCTTCTTGTTCTGGTCACTGCTGCTGGCCCAGCTGACTGAATGGTAGTTTTCAGTAGGGGTTTTACAGGGAGGATTTGGGTAATTGTTGGTGTGACTGACGAATAAAGATGACCCAGGAAATTCTAATGACCTAGCTTCATTTGGCTGTGCTTCAGACTTGTTAAGCTTCATTAAAGCTTCCTTCCTTGTCCTAATCAAGTTGTGGGCTCCCTGTGTGAAATATCTTGGCCCCTGCTTTCCAGGCACCATCAGGAGTTTTATGTCAAGGTTTTTGTTTCATTTTTTGTAGAATTCAGAATAGGTTGGATACTATGACACTTTGTCAGTGGTGTAGTTATGTGTAGTGTTGATAGCAGTTAAAAGGGTGATAACAGCAGTACTTGGGGCATAGCAAGGCCATGAATTACATAAAGAATTTGCTAAACAAAGGCAGTGGGTCCATGAGTGAGACTGTTTTAAGTGAATTGGTATTTGTACAAGGTGACACCCTCTTTCATACCACCCACCTCCTCCCTGAGTGACTCAGCGCTGAGGGAGAAGCCTTTGAAATGTTCATTAACCCAGTCAGGTAGAAGCTGAGCTACACTGAGCAAACGCCAGGCTTCTGTTGTGTTCATTGGATCCTCCTGAGGAGTCACTGCAGCCTGGTTAGTTGAGTCCTGGGTTTTTGCCCAAGAGAGGTGAGTGAATTATATTTGCAGACATAAATACACTTGCTTTTACTTTACATGCAAAACTTTCTGTTTTCGTTCTACTTGATTAAAATTAGGAGTGTCAGTATTATTTTTGTCTTCTTGTTTAAATTTTGATACCCTCCAATAAGTGTTCTGCTCATCACTAACTACCTTCCGGACCACTTAGATCACATGACTTTTCATTTGGCAGTTGTGCACTCATAGCATAGCTATCGGCAGAAAGGAGAACCTTTGTATTTCTGTGGAAGTGTGAGCAGGGAATCCTCCCACATGTAAGGAGAGTAAATTGGTTCATTCAAGAGTCTAGCACTCTCTGGTCTGTTTCCTAACTAACTACAAACATTTTCTAAAAAAGATCTTCCTGTTTTGGAAATGATGCTTTTAGGGCCAGAGATTTAGCTCAGTGGTTCTGGCACTGGCCTAGCAAATGCAAGGTCCCTGGTTCAATCCCTGGTAACCACATACAACAGTACTGGATGTGGTGACTCATGCCCACTAGCAGTCAGTACCACATACCACAGTGCTGGCCCTGGTGACTCATGCTTGTACACTCAGGAAGCAGAGGCAGGAAGATTACTGAGTTTGAGGCTTGCCTGGGCTACATAGTGAGCTCAGGGCCAGCCTGAACTACAAAGCAAGACCTTGTCTCAAAAAAAAAAAAAAATAAGATGCTTTCAATAAAATAGTACTCTGTTGTTTTGCAGATAATAAGTCATAGGGACATATTTTTTTTTTAATTGCTAAACACTGTATATTGCTGAGCTGTGACAGAGCAGCCAAACCCATATCCCTCTACTAATCTGTCCCCAAATGAGAAAACTGGTCTCTCTTCCATGTATGTCCTGAGGAGTAAAGGAGGGTGTGTGCGTGTGTGTGTAGGGATTTGTGCACAGTGGGCCAACTTTTCTGTGGTATGCTTTGAATTCAGTCCTAAGAACTGATTATGATACACGGAGGAGGGGGCAATATCCAACTTCTTTGCATATTCTAATCCTGAAAAACCAGTTTTGGAAGGCTTTTGATAAGAACTGGAAAGTTATTTTAAACAGGTATTCTTTTATAATTAGTAGTTAAACAGATTTGCCTGACTTTTCCTCTCTGCTATTTCTGTTTACAACTCAGAGCTGTGGAAATTAAACAGTTTACAACCTGCAGCTCCATCCCCTGCAGTGAGGCATCGCCCCTCCAGACACCAAACCTGGCTCCGTGATAACAACTGGAGTTTTCATTGCTTCCTGTTGTTGCTGCCAGGGCCATCCACAGTCTCAGGGAGTTTTTGATATATCAGTGCTCAATTCCTAAAGGTTTACTGAATGTAAATTTTCCAACATTTGTAGTAATCAGAAAGCTAATATGTTTAGTATTTGTAGAGGATGAATTTTATTTTCATGAAATCTGATCCAATTTAAAATTGGCTTTCACTTTCACATTTTATAATATGGCCTTGTTGATCATTGTTTTCCAGTGTTCAAAATATCAGTAAAATCAATTTGAAAAATCTAAGATATGACAGCAGTTAAAACTTCTCTAAAACATTTAGATGATGCTATATAAATTCTAAAGGAAACAAGCCAGAATTTTACTGAAATTCTAGTTTCATATAAATCTTAGTTATAATTCCTAGATATAATTGACAAAATTTTTTAAGGAATTGAGCATATGCTCAACCAGTCTAATCCTGAATTTTCTACATAAGAAAAGCGAAAGGTAAATGTTAGATAGCTCTCAGGCTGAGCATAACAGAACCAGAAATTTGAAGCCAGATTGTCTTTTATCTTACTGGACTTTTCTAAAGGCTTTTTCAGAGTTCTTTCATGTAAAATATGTAGTAGCAATAAATGAGCCACTCTCCATCTTTAAAGAAGAACTATAAATGCTATAAGATAAGAATTGCCTTATGTAGCAAACACAAAAATGTTATTATAGCGTATATGGTGCAACTCTGACATAATGGAACATATTTCAAAGTTTTGCCTGTGGAGTTATTTTACTTATTGTATCCATGGGAAAAAAAAAGTCATAGGAGCCAACAGCCCTTCCGTAGGAAGGCAAATTTATTAGGTGTGTGCAGTTGTCAACACAGGAACATCCTCAACTCGCTACCATCCTGCAGCTTCCATTTACCTCAGTGCCTCTGTGACCATCAGAATTTGATGGAAATTCCTGACAGATTCATATTCCGGGTATTCTATAGAAAGTTAAGAGGATACAGTTTGTATGACTGACCTCATACTGTGCAGTGAACTGTATAATTCATGGACAGTCAGCTCGAGAGCATTATTTTACTGATACCATTTGGTATGATTGAGGCATTAACTCCCAAGTATTCCTTGTTAGTGATGAGTTAAAATTCTTGGCCTACCCATCAAGCAGAAATCTTTGTTGGTCACATTTAACTTCTCTTCTGCCATTATCCTGCTTCTAGATCTTTTGCTACACTTGTTCCATTTTCTCTTCTTGTGAATTTTGAAATAAGTGTTTTATATATCAGTTGCTATGCATCTGTCTATGGCTGCTTAGTATTCCTAGTTTACCATTGTATACATCCATGTGATTTTTTAGGATGTGGGAGAGGCTCTTCCTCAGATGCATGGTTTGCCAATTGACAGTTTCATTTATTTGACCTGTATCTTCTGTCAGTTGCTAGTATGAATCATTTCTTTGTTATGATCACTAATTGGAAGAGCAAACTTCATAGCTGTCTGTTAAATGCCAACTGGCTTAGTCTTGAGTGCTCTAAGTATATATGCAAGAGCTCTAAGTATCTAAATAATTTAGTCTTTGTCTCTAGAGCCAAGCTTCCCTGGCTCTAAGATGTTTTAAAGCCCCCTTTTTATGGAACCTTGTGGGAGAAGACAGTGAGCTATAGACAGACAGACAGATATATACACACGCGCGCGTGCGCGCACACACACACACACATACTTTAGGAGACAACAGCAGTGTTCTTGAAAGTTCACAAAATTTAAAGGATAAGCAAGGTACATCTCGGCAAGGAGAACTAATTTTAGTTAAAAGTTATGGAGAAAGCCATCCTTACAGTCCCGCCCCTTTTCCCCTTTTTTTTTTGTTAGGGATGGTGCTAGTTTAAAAGGCAAAAAGTACAAGTCAGGGGTGGGGGCTGGAATCCAGATAGATGTGGCTCTGATGAAATAAAAATAGGGACTCAGGTAATTGGTAATTCTTAGTGGATGGAATTTTTGTTAATAGACTAGGGCCTTTTATAGGTTGAAATAGGTAGTTCTTCCAGAGAACAGGATACTACTTGTGCTGAAACTTGATGTCATTTTGCAGAAAGGAAAAGGTAAAATCATGTATTAAAATCAAGAATCAGCAGTAGGAAAATTGTATGATGGTGGTGCCATTATTCAGACTCTGAAAGCTAGTAGCATCCAGATTTCATTTTTGCAGAATTCTGGACTTTGCTTTACTAACAATCAATACAATTCTCATGGCCAAGCTTAGGCTGTGAGGTTGCAGAGTGAAAGAAGTAGCCCATTTCTAATGATTGTAGGATACAAAATAAGCCTTTACTAGCCTGGTAGTTTTGGATTTGTGTGTGTGTTTGTGTGTGTGTGCGCGTGCACACACATGCGCGTGCGCTGTGTATTCAGTTTTATTCTTCTACTGGAATTGCTTTTGTAGCATCTTTCCATGTCTAATTTCTAGGGATTTTCCATGTTTCAGTGATTTCTGGGAAACAAATACTCAAGCTTTTTTCATACACTTAAGATAAATACCACCAAGGTTGTTTGCCCTGTACCACTTTCCTAGACATTTTATTGTATTTCTTTCCTATTCTACCTTCATCACTGGAGACTTGTCCTAGATGATTATCCACATTTCTTTACACAAAGATAGCAATTTCCAGAAATATATTACTTCATTACAATAATTTGTCATAAAGTTCAGTTAGGTGTGGAATGAGGATATAAAAGTAACAGCCTAAAAGCATTGCATGGGGTTTAAATGAGACTATATACACTCAATACAACTAGAATTAGTCCGTGACACAAAATATCAACAGAATTGAGTTCTTTTTTAGTTCCTTTTTTTGCTTTTCTTCCTCCATCTTCTGTTTTATTAATTTACTTTTTGCTTCAAGTGTTTTGTTCTGCTTTCATTTTCTTATCTCTTTCCTCCCACTCTTCCTCTCATCCTAATTTCTTTGTTTTCCCAATATTTCCTAAGAGCATTTAGGAGGTAGAGTTGGACAGGGACTTTTTGGAGTTGGAGCAGAAGGGGTGGGACACGATTGGGCTGGAGGAGCAGTAGTTTACCTGAAAGACCTAAAAGCTCCAATGTGGTGGGGGATCACTACTGTTAAAATAGTTTTGTGGCAGAATGCTTGCCTAGCGTGCAAAAGGTGCTGTGCCTGATAACTGAGATCTTAATTTAAAAAAAATACTGGAAGAAGTTGAGAAAGGCCACAGGAAGATGTGAGGGTGAAAAGAAGACAATATGACACATAGAGGATGCTGATAATTGCAGATACCTCATAAAAGAATTCAGAAAAGTGATTGATTTTATGATTTAGAACATGAGTGACTTCATCTAAAACCAGTGGATAGATGTCTTTGGGTAGAAGACACAGGCATCTACACAGACATGAAATGGTGTTTGGCCACACACACACACACAAAATTAAAGATGGGCTGGTAGCTGAAATGTTGGAAGTTTCCTCCTTCTATCCTGTGGATTTTGATGTCATCTCTTCACCTTAGAGTTTTCAGTTTATACATTGGGGACTCTAGAGAAAAAAATATGTTTTCAGAATGCACAGGACAGCAGAGAAATGTCCATACAGCTTTCTTTCCATAACATCCCACATTTAAAACAAAGTTGCTGGTGTCTGTCATTGTTAGGCATAAGCATAGGCCAGCTTTTTGAGGATACAAGATTATAGTCTCATCTTTTTCATGGGAAGCTAAAAACATGTGATATGGAAATTGGCAGCCCAACTGGTTGAACTGAGGGTACAAGAGGACCCGGATTTAGGTGCTGAGTTGATCTGAAACTCAGGATAGCTTCAGTCTCTGAAATTTCCTTTAAAGAATCTTAATATTACAAAACTGAGAGGCTTATAATCCACTCTGGAGATGGGCATTTTTAACAAAGACAGTTTTCAGAGTCATGTGTTATTGAACTACCTTTAATATCACCATAGGAAATATCCATACATGTAAAACACTGGTTTATACTCTGAATAGGTTGGAAGGACTTCACAGGAGTAAAATGTTGAGGAAAATGGAAGTTGATGGGATATGGACATGCACCTCACAGGTTTTGGACAGGAGCTTCTAGAAATGGCTCCTGGGCCACCCAGTGGGCTAGTGACAGTTGGAGCTATGTAGCCAGTGTGTCCTGAGGGAACAGAAACAGGTGGGTCCTCATTAGACAGTTGCTCCCCTATTTGGCAACATGTGAATTTGATACAAGGGATTTATTTCCCTTCAGTAGCCAGAGTTTTTTTATTCAGAGGAAATAATGAAGCATTCTTATTAAGCTAAAAGTGGCCTAAATGTATTTTCCTTTCTCATTTAGCTTGGCTCAGCATGTGCAGTGTGGGCCTGGGAATGAATATGAAACCCACTTGCTGTCTCATAGGGACACAGATCCAGGGAGGAGTACGATCAGGAATAGCGGTCAGGCCTCTCCCGGCTTCAGAGTGGCAGCAGGATGGGGAGGCTCTTGGGAAGTGGTGGGGCAGCCATTCATCCCTGATGTTCCTTCCAGCCACTCTTGTGTTACTGTCCATCTTTGGGGTGTGCCCGGCATTTCTCTGTGCTCTAGCATTTGCCACGTCACATGGAACTTTGTGACATACATGGGATCACTTACTAAACAGAGCCTTGGCATGAGTCATATAAACCTTATTATAGTTACTGGCCCACTTACTACGTGATTTTTGCAGGTTATCTAAGTTTTGCCCTGCTAGGATTAGAGATAATAGTGATCATCTGGAACAAGTAAATAAGATCATGTGCATAAAATATGTGGCAGACTGAATAGCGCTTGTTAGAGACTGATCTTTCTTCTTAGGAATTCTGATCACAAAGACAATTTATAATATAAGATGTTTTATTCATGAAAGAATCACAAATACCTCTTTTAGATCTCCCATCAGCTTTTAGACCTATTTGCCCCACAATGGGTTAGTGATGTGTAAGAAAAGCTTTAGATACTGAAAAATGTAAACACTTTGGATACTGAAAAATGAAAACACAATCTAGTAAAATACTAGCAGGTTTATTTTCTTTCTGAAGGAGAAGTCTAGGTAATCTAAGGAAATCGTGGCATCTTTATGACACTGCCCAGGAACTGGGCTCCTTTTGAACTTTCTAGTCTGCTTTCCTTATTGTGATTTGTGATTACCTATGGTTCATACCACCCAAGATGGTAGCTCCTACTTTCTGTGCAACATCTTAACTTCAGAGGTGAGAGTGGTGAAATACAAAGCCAAGTTCTTCCTAGCGACTTTTCATTTCATCATTAATAGCCAGTGCTATTAATGGCTTAAAAGTGTCTACCTTTAGCTTCAGGAGAGGGTGAGGAATGGGATTTCCACTTTCTCCCATTTCTTCAGTGGGAGAATGGATATTCACTAGGTACCCATAGTATTCCATGAACCTCATTTGAAAACTTCCACATCTCCTTGTGAGTGGGTCCTTCTTTCTTGTACTCTTATTTGACAGGGTTCCTTTGGTGCCCTCCAAAGTTCAACAAGCTGTCTATAAAATATACCAATAAAGAATTCAATTTTAAAAAATTTTAAAAAGTAATTTAAAAGAGTGAAGCATGACATTCAGGAAACACTCTAAATTTTAATTTCCCTAAAATCTAGAGTGATGATTTTTAACCTGTTTGAGCATAAAAATTTCTCTTAAAAATAAAACAAAAATTGAGTTCCTATCTAGAGACTCATTATATTCTCAGTAACTTCCTAGTTGACAGAAGGTTTGATGGATTAGTACTTTTCATTCCACTAATGGAAATGTGTGGATATTGAGAGCAGAGGACTTGCAAATAGACTCTGATAGCTCAAGACATCTGTCCTTTGTCTGTACTTCCCATCTTCTGCTCAATGCAAGGTTTATGGGAGAGTTTGGATATCATGATGGGCCAGATCCTGATAGACTCCCTGATGATCATCAGCACTTCTTCTTCCTCCTCCTCCTCCTCCTCTTCTTCTTCTTTCTCCTCCTCC
>PVIC010002082.1:55658-81959 GCA_004025085.1 Thryonomys swinderianus | reverse complement strand
CAATCCTCCTGTCTCTGCCTCCCGAGTGCTGGGATTACAGGCGTGAGCCACCACGTCCGGCATTGTGGTATGCGGTGTTGATTGTTGGTGGGCGTGTCTCCACACCCAGCATTATATGTGGTTACCGGGGATCGAACTCAGGACCTTGCGCTTGCGAGGCAGGCGCCGGAACCACTGAGCTAACCCTCCGGCCCCTCTAGTTTTTCTTTAAAAAAAAATTAGCAGTATCGCTTCTCGGCCTTTTGGCTAAGATCAAGTGTAAAAAAAATTTAGCAAACCAGTTCTTAGATTTAATAAAACCCAGTCTTTTATAAGTATCAATTTTATAGCTAAGCTAATGAGCACAACATATGAGCAAATTCACTTCAAGAAAAGTTTCATTGCTCACTTCCATTTTCTCAAAATTTATAGACCCACTTGAACATTTTACTACTGCTTTGTTCATACATGAGCTTTTAGACAAGATAAATATTGTCATTCCAGAGGCACCTAAGTTGGAATGAAGCTGCTTGAAACTGTATGAGTAAAATGTTTTTTAATAATACAGATAAATCTATTTTGGTATAATTATCTGAATATTTGTACAGACACCAACTTTTAGCTTACTTTTATATTTATTACCAGTGTTGCTGTATAACAGATATAAACTAAAAGTTAAATAAATGTTCAAAATTTATTTCTAATTTAGCATTTAAAATATTTTCTAAGTTAACCATTCTGAATGAAGAACTTATCATTAATGTATTTCTAGCTTCTTTAGAAATAAAATTCTATACTATATTTATTGATTTTTCAGCTATATAGACACTAATTTTAATTTTTTGCTTCATTTAAATGAGAATACATGGCTCTCTTTTCAGAAAATATTAAGAATACTAAATGAATGCTAGAGGTTTGGTGAAGCACTCGCAAGCCTAAATAAATTAATAAAATACTAAATAAATTAATACTACAAGAGAAACTTCTATCACTGACAATTTAAAAATATTACTGTCAGTATTTACCAGGGCAAGCCTTTTACATTAATCAAAGAGACAACTTTTAGAGTAGCTAGACAAACCATTCTCCTATCAGTAAAGTTTTCATGTCAGGTAATTTTTCTCCTTTTCCTCTTATAAAGTATAAAAACATGTTTTGCTCCTCACATTCCTCAGGAACAAGAAGTAACCTATTCTTCTCGAGATAGGATAATACTAACTGCTTCTTTAAAGGACTAAACATTTGGTTTACCATGGGCTTAAGAATTCTGTCAAGTGAACAGGTGCTGTTATGGTTTAGATCTGGAATGTTCCCTAAAAGCCTCATGTGTTTGCACGTGAAGTTTTTGGAAGGTGACTGGATCAGGTGGGCTCGACAGCTGACTTTCTGCCAGGAGGTGGGGCCTGGTTAGAGGTGAAGGCTGGAAGTGTGACCAGGAAGGGTACATTATACTGCTGTCCTCAGCTCCTCCCTTCTCCATCTGCTTCCTGGCTGCCATTACTCTAGTAAGCAGCTGTCTTCTGCCAAACACTTCCACTATCCCCTTCCTGCCAAAATACACCTTTCCACCTTTAAGTTATTAGTGTCAGGTATTTTGTTCCAGCATGAGAAGGAGACTAAGGCAGGAGAGGTGCATTGTCAGTCTGGCTTCTTCTTCCTTACAGTTACACATGCCAGTGAATCTCAAATGCCTTTAGTTTATGAAGGTTTAGAAGTAGGAGATCAACAAGTAGGCTTTAAATAAAAAGTAATTTATGATCTAAAAGAAATTTAAGGTGACTTAAAATACCAAATCTGATTTAGAATTAAGTGAATAGTATTAGAAATAATCCCTTCATTAAGGAAGTATCCCCCGGTTTATTTTTATTTTGTTTAGTTAGAAAATTCTTCTGCACCATTCTCTTCTTAGCCTAAAATCTGTCAGACTTGATTTTCACCAAGCATATCAATAACACCATGAGATAGATTGGTTAGTGTCCCTTAATAAAGTTTAGGAAGAACATACCTGACTTTGGCTAAGGCAAACCCTCAAGGCCACGGCCCTCAGGAGTGATGGAGCTGTGCTTTCTATCCAGAGAGTTGAAAAATAGATGTATTCCCTGCTTTTTGTATCTTCATCTCTGGCATTTTTTGTCTTTGGTGCATAGTTCAAAGGCATACAAAAAAATGAACCCTAGAAAAGTCTTATATTTAGGAAATACTGGGAGAACCCAAGGAATCAGATAACCCTTTAAAGCATGGCAGACTAAATGAAGAGGGTAAAGAAATAAAATCAGGCCCTCATGGTCCACTTATCTGGAGCCCGAGTTTCTAGCAGAGGAACCAGAAAGAAAGGACAATTCACCTCTAGCACCAGATAAAGCAAATCCCTTGACTTCAAGGAAAAGCCAACAAACAAAAACCAACACGGCCTCAAAGGTAATACTGGAATATGAGAAAAGACATGGAGTTAAGCTGTAATTCAGACAATGAAGAGTGCGACAAGCGGTTCTGGTCACAGCTGTGGGGTCAGTGAAGAGAAGGAGAAACAAGAGGGCAGAACCTAAGCTTTGTACTAAACAATGTCTGAGTTGCCTGATGAATGAAATTGGGATGCCAACGTCTTTCACTAGGCATTCTTACAGATAAATGTATTTTTTCTCTAGAACAAATCAACCTTAAATAACAAACAGAGGAAGCAAAGTTCAATGTATGCCCTATTTGTTACGGTCATGAAGACAATACTGACAGCTCTCTGTAACACAATTATGGGTTTCAAGTCGATTAAAGTAGATTAATTCGGGTACCGGTAGTGGTATCCAAATAACAAGAAACTATTTTTCATTTCAGTAAGAAGATAGAATCCAAAATGTTGCAGTCAAAAAGAATCTTACAGATCACTGATGTACCACTCCCATTTCACTAAAAAGCAGACTGAAGCTCAAGAAATTATCTGCTTATGCTTTAATTAAGACACTTGCTAGCAGAACTATTTGTGATACTTATGACATTATTGTCTAATGCTTTTAGAAAAAATACTGTTGCTGAACAGAGAAAGGGTACAACAAGGCTTACTGCATTAATATCTTCCTGTCTATATTCAATGGACACCTATTAAATAGTTAAATACTAAGCAATAGGCTAGATCCTACTAGGTTTTCCTTTCACTGGAAAACCTCAGAAAAGGGGCAACAAGCTTGACACAGACAAAATATTGAGATCTGTCAGTTAAAATTATGGACCCCCAAAGTACCCATTATGAGGTGAGAAGGAATCCCTGATATTAAAATTGGAACAAAGTGTATACATATAATCAGACACCAAAAAGAATTACTGGCTAAGAAAAAAATGAAGGACAGAAAAGGGCAAAGGGTGGCAAATACAGCTTGAGCCATATACTCAAGCTTTTATAACTTTAACAAGGCAGGAGAAATCATGGGTTGATCAAATCACTGCAGTTTGCAAACAGTCCTCTGTTCTTTCTCTACCTCATCTGGATTTTGGGGGAAGAAAAGAAATCAGTAAAAGTTGTGTACATTTCTCTGCTCAGCCTTTTTAAATTAGAAAGAGCTGACAATTTTAGCTTATCATAAGAGAACACTATTAATATGACACAATTTTCTGGAGGAAAAACAACAAACATATCCTTCTCTTTCAGGAAGTCCAAACCTAAGTGGGTTTGAGAGAAAGTGTGAATGACAACTGGAAAACAGAGAAATAAAAGCAGCTGCTGTAAAGAATAAAACACACTTTTAAAAATGAGGGCCATCTAGCTCATGTAACAGGTAATTTTAAAAATCTCTACTTTTAAATTTCTGACCAGATACAGAGGTATGATAAATGTATTAAACAGAAATTAATGATTTTAAATAATTATAGGAGAAAGAGGAAATACAACACTCCTAATGGCAGTATAAAACATATCATCTTCTGGAGTCTGGTATTAACTTGTGGAGGCTCAGGTTGGACTTACTTTTGACCTAGCATTTCTACTCTTGAAAGTATATTCTAGAGAAATAACATGTACATTAAAGAGGGTATGTGTAGATCTGAGTTTGTTCTCTGAAGCTTATTTCTAATACACACACCCACACTGACAGTTTATATAGCCATCAAAAGAAAGTAAATTGTGGTATTTTCATTCAGTGAAATACTGTAAACAACTTCAATCATAAATAAACTACAAGTCTAAGCAGAAATGATTCGACAAATGTGATGTTGAACAAAAACGAATCAGGATCCCAGAAAAAACATAATGTACTGTATTATTTATATGGGCTTCAATAATAAGCTAAATTTAAGCTTAATTATGTATGGAGTAAATACGTGATAAGCTATAAAAAAAAAACCAAAAACCCTGGAAGTAATAAGTTCACTGTTGGCCAGTGGTGAGCGGGTCAAGAGAGGAGATGGAATCTGGCCTGGGCACATAGTGAGCATGAAGACACAAAGCTGGTGGCTAGTACTCAGTTATCCATGCTTCCATCCTCTGTACCTTAGTACGCATCATAAATACTCCTTGTACATGCCACACTTTCTAAACACCAAGAGGTTCTTCTATTCTTAGAAAGACTGTCAGAAATAATCTTGTATTTAACAAATTATTTCAAAGGTATTTCTAAGTATCTGCAAATAACAAGCATCTAGCACAAATTCAGAACGTAATAAAATTGTCTTAACTAATACATCTCTTCCAGGTAAACATTTTCATCCTTAGTTTACATTGAGGAAGCTAACTTCATGTAGTAAATGGATTGATCAATGTTATACAGCCAGAAGCACCAGGATTCCATTCTTAGCAAACTCTGATATCAAACCCTGAAAAACATGGTGCATTTATAAGGCAGGACTGGTAAAAATACATGAACAAAAACAACCTTCCAATTCAAATACTAAACAGACTGTTCTAAGTTATCTTAGCATTTAAAATGTTCTAATGCCTTGATATCAATTTTGTCATAATACTTCTTTATTGCCTTTAATCATAATTTACTTTTAATTATAACTTACCTTCAAATCTTATAAAACAGTCTAAAACTGGCACAGATACCAATTATGTTTATGCAATGTTACAAGTTGTCTGTACTTCTCATTTTTTCTAATACTGGAAGCTTAAGGAAAGTTATATGTTAAAAGGCCAATACCTGGCACTGTGATCTCACTACCCTGACTATCCTCCTAGTCAGGATTTCACTCACAGGCTTGCGAAAGCCCTGCAGAAATTACTCCCTCCCAGCCTCTCTTTCATCACTCCTCCAGTCGTATTTCAAAACCTAATTTTAAACTCATGAAGGAAACCTATCACCTGGCTTACTCCATTAACCCAGGACCCTTTAACATACAACAACACAACTCACTTATGTATATGTCACCTTTAAGATTTTTTTCTTATTTTCACTTGCATGTGTTATCTATCTTGGAAGAGTCATTGAGGTGAATGTGCAAGTTTATTTTTTCTGCACTGCACCCTAACTCATTCTCTTGCCTCAAAGTAAACTGTACTCTGAACAGTGGTCACTTTATAAATGCTGATTGACTTACTACAGTGGAACAATTCGCCTCTGGTATTTCTCAATATCCCAGGGAATCCTCCACATCTACAACATGCTGGAGATGATACGAGGTGCCGCTAGAGGCTTGGGGTCTTCCTGTGGGTGCCTGGGACAAGAAAAACACAGAAAGAGACCAAAGACAGTCAGGAGAAACACAGAGAGAGAAAACATGGAAATCACCAGAGGGTAGAAATAGAGTTGACAGGAGTGTAAGAGTCAGGACTTACAAAGAGATTGAGCAGCCAAGGAAACTCAGAGGCAGAGATGACATTTGCAATCTTAGGTTTTGGTTTTGAAACCATATTATTGGTTCTACTACACACTCATGATATGAAATTTCTAATACAATCAATCATTCCAATATGATTGCTCAAGTTTTCCAGAACTTGTACACATTAAAATTTATCTTTGTACTCTGGTTTCCCTTCAATATGAAAATTTATCTTTACCTGGCTTTGTTTTTGAAGATATGTACAGAGATTAAAAACAATTGTCAAAAAAAACAGTTGTAAATGAGAACTTTTTTTTTTTTTTGCCAATTTCAAAGATGTAAGTCAGAGAACTAAGTAAGTTGCTCAGGGTCACAAGCAAATAAATGATAACTGCAGCCTAAAATCTTCTGATTCCAAAATCCATTGCTTTTCCTGATTTCCTATGGCATAGCTACTAGGTATGGATATACTATTTTATAAATTGCTCATAGTTCAGAATAAAATTTTTCTGAACTACTTGCTACACAATACTTTAATAGATAAGCAAAAAATATATCAGAATGATAAAAAAATTTTGATTAGGTCACTAGACCAAATTTTAACATTTAAAAGAAGAACTGGTGTTAGTTTTTACAACTTCATAATTCCAAATCTTGATAATACATTTGAGCTGGCCAGAAAAATGAAAATATTTTCTCCTTTCAATGAGTTTTTACAGGGCAGTAAAGAACTGGTCTCAAAGCTACTTGCTCTCTTATGTCTCACCTATTATCTATGCTGCAATCCCATTTTAGTGTACTCCAAAAAGGAGAAATGATTTAATGCACCACTCTTTGTAAGTATTAGTACTTTCTCTTGAGGGATACTTACACTCCTGTAAATAATCATGCCCTTTCGGAAGCAATCAATATAAATGCTATGCAAGCTCCTTTGATACAAGTGCAAAGTATGTTACTGGATTTCACAGCAAGACAAGACAATAAGAATGCAGAGAAATTTCTACTCAATTGTGCATCGATACTTCTAATCATGTTTAGCAATTTTTAAACCAGAAAATTTCAAACATGGCCCAAAGTACAGTACTACTCTGCCCTCTAGTGACGGCCACAATTTGCTATTACAACAGAATTTAAAAAAAAACTACACCATAACTGCTTTTCTATCCTTTGAGTAGGGAAAAAGGTGTCCTGGTCAACTTATATGGTATTATTGTGGTATGAACACAGCATAGGAGAGATACTAGAGAGTTTAATGATATATCATTGGCAAGGCCTACCTATTATTGTCAACAAAAGTCTTCAATCTGTTCCAATCTTTACATTTCTATATTCCTTTCAGTTTCTGTGCTACAAATTTCTTAATAAATCCTAAAGGTCTTAATAAATCCTAAATTAGTCACTTCTATTACTCTGGAATTTCAGGTATCAGTATTTTGACTGTCAATGCATAGACCACATATATGTGAATAATTCTCTATCAATTATAATAAAGCAATAAAATGCTTAATCTAAAACTATACTGAATATAATTGACCCTTAATTATTGAAATAGAATTTTAAGAATTTCCCTGAATTTCAGTGTCATCGGTAGGAAATTAGCTGTCACATTACTGATACATGTGGAAACAATCAAGGATGCCAGTTAAGACATCATTCGATAGTGATTTACTCTAGTACTTCAATGAAGGGAACTTCCTTGTCATGATAAAATGTCCCACTTAGTTTTTCCTGCCACAGACTGCTTGGGAGGAACAGGCATTTCCAATACAGTATATATCTACTCTACTAAACCTAAGAAACTAGTTTCACTTCTACACATTTACATTAAATACAGACATGATGCTTGTGCGCGTAACATAAAAAGACACCCAAACACAAGAGACCATCTACAGGCCATATGAAGCTGTAGTCAGGAACAGATGAAGCAGGTCTGAATTCCAGCTCTGCCACTTATCAGCAACGTAAGCCGAAGCAGATTATTTAAGCTCTGTATGTTTCTGTACCTCCATCTAAAAAAGGGGGAGCAAAAAGGAGGCCAGAGCAATAGTAGTGTATTATACCTTGTAAGTGTTGGGTCATACTGGCATACGAATTTATCAAAACTCAGAGAATGAGGTCTTTTAAGATTTGTGCATTTCATGAAATGTGGATTTTACATAAGAAAAAAACTTATACATAAATACCAAACTCTAATCCATTATCCACATACTGAAGTATTTACAGGAGATGCAGTGATTACTGTACTTTTATCTTTGTCTGCACCAAAACCTAACATGAATTCACAGAGGACAGATAAATGACATGTATAATAAGTACAGTCAAATGTTAATGCCAAATCTAGGTGATGGGTATGAGTTTTGAAGAAAAGCACACCTACTTCGCATCAAATTGATGTGAACATTAAATATAAAGAACAGTGAGAACCTAATTAATTAACAGTGGTATTTGGCAAACCATGCTGCTATGAACATGGATGCATATATGTCACTGTGGTGTGATGCTTTTAATTCTTTTGTGAATATACCCAAAAGGGAAATAGCCCAAATGCCCATTAACCAGAGACTGGATAAAGAAGTTTTGTTTTTTTTTTAACAAGATGAAGTATTGCTCAGCCATAAAGAATGACAAATTAGAGACATTTAAAACTAAACTGATGCACATTAAGGCCATACACATAAGTGAAGTAAATAAGATACACACGTGTAAATACCGTATTGTTTCTCTAGTGTGAGAAGCAAGATGTAAAGGAGGTACAGAATGTTTGATAGGTATTTGAAATAGGAAGAAACTGTTCAAAGGGGAAAGGAGAACTGGGGAGGCGCAGGGGAAAGCAAAGAAGGGAAAGAAAAAATTTGATGGTAAAACAAAAATTGGAAATAATGCTTATGTATATACGGGTTGTGGGTGAGTTGAAGGGAGGGCAGGGCAATGGAAAAAATAATAAAGATATATCATGTAGCTTCCTGTGGTGGCTCATGCCTGTAATCCCAGCACTTGGAAGGCAGAGGCAGGAGGATTGCTGAGTTCAAGGCTTGCCTGGGCTCCATAGTGAGCTCAGGGCCAGCCTGAACTACAAAGTGAGACCCTGTCTTAAAAAAGAAATTTATATATATCATGTACATATACAAATTTTCAATGAGGAATATGATCATAAAATGTACACCTTAAATGTACCAGTAAACTCAATTTATTTAAAAAAGGTATACAGCAATATGTTTATTTCAATAAATGAAAGATAGTGATCTGTTCTTTCCAAGTTGGTAGAAAAGAGGCAGTAATAAGGCCCTGAGCTCCTACAGTAGGGTGAAAGCTGCTTATAGATGTTATAGTTCAACTTTCAAATAAATCATAAAACTGCATGGCTATGTAAAGAAAGAGCTGAATTTAAACTTCATCTCATTTATTTTTAGTCAAGAAGCTCAGTCTATATTTAAAGGTTCTAAACTTCATTTGTTTTGTTTTGGTTTGGTTTGGTTGTTGTTTTGTTTTTTAAAGACAGGGTCTTGCTTTGTAGTTCAGGCTGGCCCTGAGCTCACTATGTAGCCCAGGCAAGCCTCAAACTCAGCAGTACTCCTGCCTCTGTCTCCCGAGTGCCGGGATTACAGGCATGAGCCACCATGCCTGGCTAAATTTAATTTCTATCATACATAAAATAAGAATAATACGAATATCCAAAGATCATTGTAAATATTAGGAGAAACATATATAATGCATGCATACACAGGCATGCCTATATGAAGAGAACTAAGCAAATAACAGTAACAATGCTCATCATAACCATTATTACTATCTAGGTCTGAGTTTTGTGTATCTTTACCTCCATTCCGTGCAGAGGGAAACCAAAGTGGCTACACCTACACTACATTCTTAGCCTAGAAATTGCACATGCAGGTGGCCCAGCTACTCTGAAGAGCTTTCTGAAGGATCTTTAATAAAAGATGAAGTACACTTACATAAAGTACCACTACACTTGGTTTAAGAGAGGAGTTGGTCATAAGGAGGAATCATTCTTCATCCCTCTGTAATACCAATTAGAATAAAATAAGTTTTATGGGTGAGGCATTTAGGAAGTATGCTTGCCAGAGACATTTTAAAGAAAGTCATTTCAGTGCATTTGAGAAAATGGTATTATTACCTGGATAAGCTTTGATTTGAAACAGCTAGAGGTAGCATATTTCAAGAAAGGAATACAGTATCATAACTGTATTTACAGATGATGAATCCTATGTTTCCAGGGAGGGATTTGTGAATCATTACAGATTACTCCATGAAGACAGTGACTAAATAGAGTTTCAACTAAAAAGAAAACTGAAAACTTGGCACTGAAAGAAGGAATATTGGAAACAATATATAGCATGGCTTCTACCTTGAGTACTCTGTGAAAACTGTTTTGACCAAATGCATTATCTAAAGACATTTTTAAGGCATGTTAATGTCAATTTTCCCCATTACTGATGGTGCAACTCTTCTTTACCTTCCATGGCTGCATACACGCTATTTTTCCTACCTGCGATCCGACTGTTGTTCTTTCCTTCAGACTTCAAGGAGGTAATTTTTTGTCAAAAATTCTATTCTTAGGGGCCAGAGACAGCTCAGTGGTTCTGGCGCCTGCCTCGCAAGTGTAAGGTCCTAAATTCGATCCCGATAACCACATACAATGCTGGGCGTGGTGACTCACGCCCACCAGCAATCAATACCACATACCACAGTGTTGGGCGTGGTGGCTCATGCCTGTAATCCCAGCACTCAGGAGGCAGAGACAGGAGGATTGCTGAGTTCGAGGCTTGCGTGGGCTACATAGTGAGCTCAAGGCCAGCCTGAACTACAAAGCGAGACCCTGTCTCAAAAAAAAAAAAAAAAAAAGAAATTCTATTCTTAGGTAGATTACTCTCACCACTCTTCAATGCTTCAGTTCTACCTCTCCCTTAAATATACCATACATTCATCGAAAATCTATTCTATACTTACCTCAAATTTATTGCTATACCCTAAATATAATAACATGGATATCTTCTTGAAGTTTCAAATCCAGTCCATCCCAAAATTCACTCTTACCCAAATCAGCTTTTGCTTCAGGACTTACGTCTGCTTCTGCTATTTATTTCTTTTACTTTTTCTAAAACAGGATCTCACTATGTAGTTCAGACTGGCCATGAACTAATTCACTATGTAGCTCAGGCTTGTCCTCAAACTCACAGCAATCCTCCTGCCTCAGCTTCCCAAGTATTAATATTAGCAGATGCACCACTAAACCCTGCTCTTGCCTTATTTCTAAGAATAGCACTATCATTCTTCTGAATGTTCACACCTAAATCAAAAGCATATTTTTTATTTTTCAGCAATTTCTATTGTTTCCCTCTGATTGTTCTTCTACGCTTTCGAAGTAAGTTCAATCTATTGGCAACATCTGCAGATTAGTAGTTTTGAAAGTGTTTTAAGCACCAGATACCTGAAATTCACATTCTTTGCAAAGTACAGTGAAAGCTAAATTTATAATGACAAAATGTATGGAAGCTAAATAGTATGAGACATCAAATGCTCTAGGAAATCTGCAAAGAAGTCTTTTTAAATATCAATATTTAAAGTTTGTTTGAGACAGGGTCTCGTTTTGTAATTTGGGCAGGCTTTGAATTCACTGTGTACGTAGCCCAGGCAAGCCTCAAACTCACACAAATCCTCCTGCATCTGCCTCCCGAGTGCTGGAATTACAGGAGTGAGGATAACAGGCATAAACCTGACCTATCAATTCATTCTTGCCCCATGAACTGTCAAAGTCCTTATTTGATTTTGTGAATTTAATGCCTCCATCCAAAGCATTTCAGAAGCTTTCACAGTTAATTCCATTTACAACTTTTAACACACTACTTGAAGAATGTGGTATTTCTTCTTATCTAGGATAGTAAAAAAGCGCCCTAGTCCAAACTTTTCAATGCTTACCTTTTCTCCTTCCCGATTCATTCCATTTATATAATCTGCTCAAAATTTTTCAGTAGCTCATCTACCTGTAGGAACTTGAACTTAGGATCTTCCTCAGAACTTGCTTTTTTTTTGGGGGGGGGCAACACTAGGGATAAAACCAAGGGCCTCAAGCACACTAGGCAAGCACTGTTCCTACAGTCCCTTTCCTCAGAAATCATAATACTGATCAAATGATTTAGTTTTAGCCATGGGTCCTTTTTTGTTGCTGTTGTTAAATTTTTAAAAATATTGCAGTAGAAGATATGATGCCATTAATCCCCCTCAAAGTATGCCCCACATTTCAAATACACTTAACCTTCTGTTCTTTCTTAAATTCTTTTTTGTGTCTACAATTTATCTGACTGTATGTGATTCTGAAAGATCAGCCTACAGCTCAATCAAAGTGGATCCATTTAAGTGTTTTTTACAAGGAAACCTGGAAATTTCTGCCTGTCTGATAAATCTCCAGGAAGCAACAGTAAGCATTATACCAATGAAAATCTAGATGCAAATGAGGATATTTACAACCATTAGGAAGTAAAAGTCCTAAAGCATTCATTTCAGAGGCACATTATAAACTTTAGTGTATAAAATATGCTATTACAATGGAGATAATCAGTAAAAATTCCTTAAAATTTTGATGATTAAGTAAAAACTCACAAAAGGCAGCAGGACTGGGACACCTTTACTACCAAGACACATTATAATAGCCCTACCAGAAAGAGTTATCTTGTGTTCTCTAAAAAGTGAAACTCTAACTGAATCATAAAGAAAGGCAACATTCATCATTTTAACAGGAACAAATAAACTACCAAACCTGAAAAACTTTACCATTCATTTTAATGTTCATTTTACCAAATCAAGTGAAAGATGCTCTGGATTCTACCATCTTTCAAATGGCCTGACAAAATAACTGCTATAGCAAAAGATTTAGAATTGATGGGATTTTGTTAATGGCTGTTAACTTCAATCTTATCTCTAATGATACCTGTTTTGATGATTTGGTAAAACTATAAATAGTGAAAACATCATTTATATTCAAAAACTCTAGTGCGGTCATGGAAAGTTGCATGACATTTTCACTGAGTGGCATGGCTGGATAGATGCTATGTACTCTGCACATGCACCTCCCATTTTGTAGGTTTTACTGTGTCTCCTATTTGCCAGTTCTTCACTGTAATTTGTACAGCATGATTTTTTTAGAACAATACGCACCACACAAATGGTACAGAAACCCTGGACAGAGCCAGTTCCTGAGATGAGGATGTAGTTTGGTGGACAAGCACTTGATAACGTGCATGTGTCCCTGGTTTCAATTGCCAGCCCTGAGAGAACCAGTCCCTCTCTATACCTGGCTGGCTCTCAGGAGAGCTGGGCAAGTCTAAGTGCCTAGAGGACAAAGCTGAGTACCTTAAACACCACCTGAAATGGAATTCTTTTGTCAAAGGAGATACTTGGTAATAAGTGGCTTTGTAGTAAATGTTAAGGACCAGTGAAATAATCATAGAATGCATCTATTGTTTTAAGAATATTTAATATAGGTCTACCAGAGTTAGTACAACTTCAAAATAAAACCAAGCAGGTTATAGAAGTCAAAATGCAATGTTCTTATCTATTAATTTCATAAATCAAACAATAGAAAGAAAACCTAAAAATATTTCCCAGAATAAAATACCTAAAAGTGGACTTCAGTCAACCTTTCTGGTATACATTAACTGAATCCAGGTAGTGTCCTAGAGCTCGTAATTTCCCAGTTTGCCTCTTCTTAAAGCTCATAACCTTAACATAGGCTCCACTCACAGGATCCCTGATAAAGCCAGAATGCATTTGTTTAAAGGCTAACAAGTCTTAAGAAATGACTGCTGATTAAGTGTACATAAGAAATGTGTTAACAGGTACCCCAAATTATTTTGCTGTTCATTTTAAGTTCTTGGGCCCACTAACATTTATTAAGTGTAAGACTAATTGCAAACTTAAAGGCACAGAGAGACTTTTAATTTTGAAGAACACTTTTCTTGAACTCAATCTTGAAAAAATTATCCCCATATAACCAAGGGATGCTTATTAACACCAAATTCAACATAATAATAGGTTAATGACATGTGGATTTCTATGATACTAATCTACCTAATGTCTATCAAGCACACTCTATGTGCCTGACACTATAAGTTTTGGGGTTTGCTAGTATGAAAATACATACCTTAGCATCCTTAAGAGGTCTTACAAAAGATCTACATGTATATACTCATATATACATATACTAATGTGAACACACAATCTCCAGTACATGCAATATATATTTCACACTGATATGCACACATTCTTAGAGATAATTGTTAAGAACAATTTCAGTCTTGCTGAAAATGAATCTGGGATACCTGTCAAAGGCACTCGTATTCAAGGAGGTGTAGAAACCTGAAAAGGTGGGGCCTGGTGCACAGGCCTGGGAGTCACTAAGCACATGCCTTCCAAGGGACCAGCAAGGCCAGCCTCCTGATCCTTCCCAGCCACAAGGCGAACACTCCTGTGTTATCATGCACTCCTGACATGTGATCCCACCATCTGGCCCCTCCACCCTAGTCTAAAATCATTAGTTTGCCTGATCATGGACTAGAACTTTTAAAACTACAAACAAAAGCAAACATTTCTCATTAAAAGTTGATTATTTCAAATATTTCTTGGAAAGTGGACTTACATGCTTATTAGATGCATTTATTTTCCTGAGGAAGTATACTTCCCTATAATGGAGAATCAGAGTACAGACTTCAAAATAAAAAATATGGAATTTATTCAACATCTTTCACAGTGGCATTAAATACACAGAGAGAAATCATATTTAAATACATTGACCCTGTTCTTAACTAATAAATTTCCTAATCTGTAAACTGATACCAATCTTGAGAAGAAATATACTGCTAAAATTCATGTATGTGTTTTGAGCTTGAGTAATTTCAAAAAAGGCTTTTAAGAGACTCCAAAAATCAAATATGGACAAGTATTAAAATATCTTTTAAGCAATTAAATTGGTATCTAAGAAATTAGATTACTTATCCTATAATCAATAAACGGGTAAAATGATAAATTTGACAAATTTAAAAATTTTTACATTAAAGTCTTCAAATGTCAAAAGTTTGTCTTCTCGTTTATTTTATTTAAAGAGATAGCAAATATAGGAAACTGAAATTATAGTAGTGACAAAGAAACACACATACACACACAAACACAAATCATCTAACAGTAAAACAAAGAAAGTTGAGCCTAAATCAACATTCAACAATAAATACACTATTTACTTATCACTACTAATAAGCATGCAGCAACTGACATTTTTTGACATTCATAATAGATAAAAGATACTACTGTATAACATAAAGATGCACTATACAGACTTTCAAAATTACATTTACACTATATTTGAGAACCTCAAAGATTATCTAACTTAAGAACTGATATCATAGGACAGAAGAAAAAAAAAAGTAGAAAAGAAGAAAGACAGAAACAAGACAACAGAGAGGTAAAGATACAGATTTATGGCTCCCTGACTCATGGCTCCTTATGGATTTTAAGTATACAATCCCTCCAGTCTTAAATACATGCCATTTCAATTCTTAACTGATTCACATAGTAAAAGAGTATTACCTTGCAAATGTAATTAGTTTGATAAGTAAACTAAAACAGATATAACCTAAAAATTAGCTGTCAAATTCCCCAACCTAATTTTGAGATACATTCCATTCCAAATAAACAATGATTACACATGTAAGTCAACTTTTACAATCTAACTCTTCCATGATAGAAACCACCCAATTTTAAAGTTATTGCACTTGATTTCTTTACTTGTAAGTCTCTCTTTCATGTACCGTGACTTCAAAGCTGAAGAAATATGAACTCATTGGGCCGGAGGGTTAGCTCAGAGGTTCTTGCGCCTGCCTCGCAAGCGCAAGGTCCTGAGTTCAATCCCCGGAAACCATATACAATGCTGGGTGTGGAGACTCACGCCCACCAACCATCAATACCACATACCACAGTGCCGGGTGTGGTGGCTCACGCCTGTAATCTCAGCACTCCAGAGGCAGAGACAGGCAGATTGCTGAGTTCCAGGCTCGCCTGGGCTACATAGTGAGTTTAGCGCCAGCCTGAACTACAAAGTGAGACCCTGTCTCAAAAAAAAAAAAAAAAAAGAAATATGAACTCATTAATTTCAAATTAATGGTACCACCTCAGTGGTACCATAGATATTTTTAGCACGTGGACTATAATAACACACCAGAATTCTTGCTTATATATTAAGTGATATAGAATACACTTTTACAATATATATCTACTTCATTCTTTAGTAGGGAAAACAACTACTTTTATAGACAGAATTGTAGTCCCCTGAAATTCACTAGTGGAAGGCCAAATTTCCAATGTGACCAGGGAGAGAGGATCAGTAAACAGGGATTAAGATTAAGTAAAGTCAGAGGACAAAAGCTTAAAAGAACAGAATTAGTGAGATTTTGAGATTGAGGAAGAGCTCTCCGTCTGTGATGCATAGAAAGGGCCATCTGAGGACATGGCAGGAAGCCAACACATACAAACCAAGAAGCCTCACTAAGAACCTGAAGTGTTAGCATCATACCTGTGGCCTTCTAGCCTCCAAAACTGACATAAAACAAATGTATGCTGATGAAGCAACCCAGGTTGAAGTATTTTGTTAACGCAGCCTATGCAGGCTGAAGCAACCTCTAATGATGAAGAGCCTCTGTTTCTGCAGTAGTTTTACTGTATTGATCAACCAGTTAAAAATCTGATAGTAACCAAGATGTCCCATTTATAAAGAGTAGCCTGGAACAATTTGAAGAAAAATTCATCCCCATGACTGCTACACACAAATTTTTTATTATTTTAATTTTTAATTTTATTTTATAATAAATATTTTTATTTTAATTATTTTAATTTGGGGGGGGTCTCACTTTGTAGTTCAGGCTGGCCCTGAGCTCACTATGTAAGCCCAGGCAAGCCTTGAACTACACAAATGTTATTTTAAATGAAGGAAATGCAACTGTCACCTTAGAAAGGGAATAAGACTCTGAATTACAAAGTAGTTACTATGTGGTACCTGATTGAGGGGTACAACAGGCAGTGTCAACAGAGAGGTTCTCTAAGGAGTCCAAATTAATTAAACCTCCATTGACAAATAGTAACAAAAATCTTGGAACAGAAATGCTAATTCCTTCTGAAACCAAACAGCATCTGCTCCACATGATAATCTTGCAGTACTACCTCCAGGCTTTTTTCTTTTTTTTCCACTTTGCCTTAAAATTGTGTAAAATTTGAATTGTTTTGCAACTTGATGTTAACTTCACTTTTATTAAGACTACAGCCTATCTATCCATCCTGGGCCACCACTCTCTCCTTTAGGTTCTAAATTCTTGATCATAGAAGTGAATTATTATATTATAGAGTGGCTAACATTTTTATAGGAATCATTCTTCAGTAGGAAGGATTAAAGCCACTTTCAATTTCTAGTGAAACTATAGATGAATGCATGCAGGCTTATACATTCAAAATATTTTTAAGAAATTCTTTCCAAGGAGGGTTGTTTATATATAAATATGATACACATACTTTAGACACACATACAGTGCTAAATATCTAACAGGTGTATTTTATGAATAACAGGACTCGAGCTTTGATCACATTTTAAAAATTAATTGACACATAAAAGATTGTACTTATGGGGTACATGTCATGTTTTAATATATCCAAATATTATGTTTAAGCCAGAGTAAGCATAACTAACTCTTCATGTACCATTTCTTTGAGGTGAAAAAAACTGACCATTTTCAGAGTGCTTCTATGTTTTAGCGAAGCACTGCATCTGGCACTGACACAATCACCTCATTTAGTTCTCACCATTTTATCAAATAAAGACCATTATTCCTATATTAAGACAAGAAAACAAAGTTTCAGAGAGGTCAAACAATCACCCAAATTCTTACAGTTAAAAAGTACACAGATTAGGATTTTCCTAAATCTAAAAGCAGTCCTGCACTTTAATCTTCATAAACGTATGTTTGTGGCTAAATTGTACTATTGTGGCTGCCTTTCCAACCTGGGTGGCACTTGGTAGTGGCAGCCACTGTAGTTATTAATTACTGTAGTTATTTATTAATTAGTTATTAATTATGAGTGTCATGAAAACACTCATGAAAGAGGACTTGCAGAACCACCTCAGAAAGTGCAGAGAAAGATGGTTTAATAGGTTCCAAGTGAAGGAAAACAATTTAAGGAGAGTTAATGGCAATGTGTCTTTTACTATGATAAAAAAATTTTAAGTTTAAATATTAACTATATATTTGATCAAGTCTGTGTCATACACACATTTTTTTTTTTAAAGAAAAGACTTCTGTCTGTGTTCCTCTCTCTCAATCTTAAGGAACTATAACTATCAAATAGAGCACGTTTACTTACTGCTGATCTCTAAATCACTTTACATAGATTTGATAGGAATTTTTTTTTTTTTTTTTTTTTTTTTTTTTTTTTTTTGCTTTTTGAGACAGGGTCTCGCTTTGTAGTTCAGGCTGGCCCTGAGCTCACTATGGTGCCCAGGCAAGCCGCCGCGAACTCAGCAATCCTCCTGTCTCTGCCTCCCGAGTGCTGGGATGACAGGCGTGAGCCATGATAGGAATGTTTTTTAATACCTATAGGATTAAACAAATCAATACTAGAAGAGGTGTTCCACACACTTAGCAATTTTCTAAAAGTTTTAGTACATGATAATATAATACCACTGTATAGTAATTATGCCTTCAGGTGGAGTGCCTTAGAAAACTCCCAGAATACAAATAAGCACCCTAAAGTGTATGTATGTATTCTTTAGCTCTAGAATAATTCTTAAAATTGAACTTAAGTAAACAAAGGCATTTGGCTACTATGTTATTAGGTAAAATTATTATATTACTATAGGAAAAAGCAAAATACTTATTTCTCATATCAATTAGTAAAATAATTTCTTCCCTTTATAATAAACTATAGAAATTTAAAATTGTATAATCTATTATACATAAAGAATAAATTACTATGAGTATTGCGTTTCCTTCCTCAAACACTATATATATATATATATATATATATATATATATATATATATATATTACAGTGGTGTCCACTATATAGGAATTTTCATTCATTTTAAAAACTACTTATTAAACAATAAGATGTATACTAGAATCTCTTATAAAACATTCAGAAACTTTGGAATTACATCAACTCCTCCCTCCTGAAAACTTGTCACAGAAAGTATTCCATATAACAATATTAAAACAATCATCGTCAAGAATTCTACATGTTAGGCAGATTCATTCACTGTAGGACTTCTTAGAATATTTAATATATTATGTACACTCTGTCTCTTTCAGAAGCAGTAGATGGTACTCTGTATATCTTAACAATTAAAACATACACATACCTATCAGCCTTTCTCCACCCCACCCCTCTTCGAAGGCCCCTTCTATCCTAAAGCACCAGGGATTCATTTTGGCAGTGAAATATGAGAAATAGTAATACATGCTCTTCCAAGCAACCATTTTAAGAGCCACAGTTTCACAACTGCTCTGTTCTCCTTTCAGACTTGTGCATCCTGGAAATGCTGGATTAAGAGGACATGGAGCCCAGTCACAGCCAACTCATTAGAAACATAAACAAAACCGAGAAACTTCTGACATACACTGTACCACTAATATTTGGGGACTCTCATCACAATGAAGTGTGAGTTTACCTAAGCTAACCCATTTAACATGTTTACTAGATTTAATGGACTGTCTTTCTTTCTCTTTCTTTTTTTTTTTTTTGTGTTAAACAATGTCCTTCCAGAATTAGTTCCTAAATTACTTGATTTTGTACAGCATCTTTTTCATTTCTTAATACAGTGTTACCTCAGTTCAGGAATGCTTTTGTCTGTAAACAATTTAGTTCAAAAACAGAAGAGTTTGGCAAAATTTTTGTTTGCAAACTCTGCATCAGGTGACAAACACAAGTGTGGCCATCTTTTCCACACAAACACACCTGTTGTCATCTTTTCCAAGATAACAGAACAAATTAAGTTCATGAACTGAGGTGTTACCATATGGTAGAAACACAGTCTTAGCCATCTTCAATTAAGCTTCTGTCTTAACATTTTTCAGCAATTTGAATTTGTCAATTTCTGTTTATAGTCAAAAAATGTATTTTACTATAAAACTGAGATTAACATTCTGAAATCACTGATGACATGGCTACTTAGTTGAGACAGAGTTCATATTAATTTACAATTGATTCAAAAGTTTAAGGAGTAAATTCCTTTCCTGAAAATTGCAACTAAATATCATATTAATTTGCTGATTTTAATTCACACCAAGTTCCTCAGTCTTGTAAATCACCAGTTGATCATTGCAGTATTCATGTATGAGTAAAGCAATCAAACATTTTACTCTCAGATTGGGAAAATTCTATGCATTTAAGTAACCAGTACTAAAACTAATTTAAAAATATAGTCACAATTTAAAACAGATGAAGAATTTTCTCCTGGAGCAACAACTTTGAAAATAACTGACAGATAAAAAGGACAGATTTTCAGAGTTTGAAATAATTTATCACTTGTATATATTTTTAAATCTCAACTGTTTCTTCATTATGAGGTTCCCATATGATAAGTGGTTTCATAATACAGTTACACAGCCCTCCATTATTTTTAATAGGTGAGGAAAAAACACCCTAATACTTTGATATGGATTCATTTTTCAATCAAAGTCAATGGTTGTACAAATACAGCTTTAGGGAAAACTGGCCAATTAAAGTCTTGTTAAGTAACCTCTACCCAGAACATTAATACATTTACTTTCACTAATAACACAATGCTATGGGAAAAAAAATCAGAGGTTTTGAAAATTTTTTAAATTTCATGATTTTAAATGAAGATTTAACTTACTTGATGATGAAAATTGAAATGTCACTTTTATAAAAACAATAAAATTTTTGAGAAAAAATATACAGTTGTCACACTTCCTTGATCAGTCTGGAAGGTGAATCCATCAAATGGGAAAATGCTGAGAGCAGCTCAGACACCACACAGTTCTTGATGCTTCCTGCTTCTAGGGAAGGAAGGAAGAAGCACCTTCAGCGCAGTTCTTACCAGTCAAGTCAAGACTTTCCATTGTGTTTCAATGGAACATCAGAACCTTTAGCTTCTGTGATGCAGCAGGATTCTGTGAAAGACCCAGAGGAAAGTGGTTAACACAGGAGCCACAAAGGCTTTTTAAACAAAGCCGACACTCACTCTCCTTTAGCAAAACAGTCTCACAATAAAATGAACTGACAGCCGAGCAACCCAAATCAGGAACATATTTCTGTGCTAACACTATTTTGAGAAAGTGGCACTAAGTATTACTGTCAATATTAACAAAAAGTCCAAATTATTCACCTTGAATTGTCAGATTAAAGTTATACAGACTATAAGTTAGGTCATTTTCTGGTCTTCTGGCTAAAATTTAATGCAGAAACACAGGCAAATATTTTGGGAAATACAGAGTTAAGTTAGCATCCTGACTAAATTCAAGTTACTTGAAATGACTGGACCAAGTCAAGAAAACCATGATTCAGATATTTATTACCTTATAATTTGTCTTTTAAACATTTGAAAGACAATGAAAGAAGCAAGACAATAAGAATGAATAAGAAAGCAAACAGAAGTGACAGGGATACCTACATAAAAACTGTCACAAAAATGTTCATTCTAACTAGAAAGAACTAAAGGAATACAGGCAAGAGGATCAAACTTTTAAAAACCCCAAAACAAAAAACTACACATCTGCCAAATGAAACAATGCAAATAGACTGTATTCTTAAATCATAACATTTTTATGAATTAAAATATTATTTCGGTTTGTTTCTGAGACATAATCTCTAATTTGTTAGTGATAACAATAAATCCACATGAAGCTAAAAGGAGTAATTCCTTCCCTTTTACAAATTATTACATTTCTTCTTTACAATCTCTGAACTGTATACCATATAAGTGGTGTGTCACTAGCTACTGCTCTATGGATACAGTCACCCATTTTCCTAATTGTTTTTTGCTTTTTCCTAATCAGTCATCATACATTGAATGGGTTTTCAAATTAAATATCAAAAGTATGTAATAATTTATCTGAGTAACTATTGAGAATAAGATGATTCACTTGTCATCCAGAGTAGCAAAAAAACACTAACAGAAAAGAATAAAAAAATTTTAACTCATTGTGGATTTATTATTACCACTGAAGCAAACTAGAAATGTCTTTCATGTGGTTTCATATAAAATACTACTCTTTCACTGCCTTTTTAAAAAATTGAGACAGGGTCTCACTTTATAGTTCAGGGTGGCCCTAACCTCACTGTGGAATCCAGGCAAGCCTTGAATTCAGCAATTCTCCTGCCTCTGCTTCCTTAGTGCTAGGATTACAGTTTTGAACCACCAGGCCCAGCACTGTGGTATGTGGTACTGATTGCTGGTGGGTGTGAGTCACCAAACCCAGTATTGTTGTACAAGGTTACCAGGGATCAAACCAGGGACCTTGAGGTTGCTAGGCAGACACAGGAACCACTGAGCTAAATCTCCGGCCCCTCACTTCCATATTTTTGAAAATAAGAGTTTAGACAACAAATCCAGATATTTAAAACTAAATATAAAGGACACATCTGAATACTTTTGAATTAAATGTCTATGTTTTCATAACAATTCCTGAAGAAAGCATGAAATTCAAACAACTGATAAACAATGTTATTTAAGATTATCATAAAGTAGACATTATTATCATAAAATAGACATTAAAATATTCTTTTAAGAACATTTCAAACTATATTTTTCTCCATATAAATCCATTAAAGTATGTACAATCATTAAAAGCATTATCAAATAAATGAGTAGAGATCATGAAGTAATTATAAACCAATCCCAAGTAAAGAAACTTATCTAAACTAAAAAGACAAATACAATTTGAAGAGCCAAAATGAGAAGGGTCTCCTTTTAATTCTGACAGTGTGAGTTCAATTCTTTTGGTTTAAAGATCTGTTTACCTTGTAGTCTGAGAAGTCAGCAAATGCTGTCTGAGAAATAAAATATACTAATTCTTCCTACATATGAAGTTCTTTAAGGAATTTCACGACATACCCTTACTAATCTTCAGATGGCCTCACAGATTTATTTCCACAATGGAAAAGAGACCAAAAGAAGACCATGATTACATCTTAGTTTGATTACTGTTCAGTGATTTATAATCTATGATACAACTGTATGTGCATTAAAGTAGAAAAGAAAAAGACTAACTACGCTGTGCCCAATATGGGTTTTTAAACTCTCAAGAAAACAAAAAATCATGGTAGTTTTAAGAAAGCAGATCTGCCACAAGTAGAAGGCATTGTCCATGTTGAAGGTGCTGCCTGAAGCAGGCTCTTTTTAAGTTCACAGAGAGCCCAATTTAGAGACTCAAAGTTTCATCTGGCTATTTCAAACGCCTATGAGTAGCTGCAGAAAAATAATTTCAACACAAGTTGTTCTGCATTTAAAGTACAAGCATGTCGCAAAATTTTTGATGTGATGGATGGGACTGGGTTGTTATGTGAAAAGTTAGGTTAGGAAGGCAAAGCTCACTTCTATGTCACTCATTGCCTGCCTGTGTTCTCAGAGTACTGCCCACTACTCCCCACTGGTTTCCTCTCAGTCCTTACCTCAACAGTTTCCAACTCTTGACTCCCCATGATTACCCCTCTGTATCTCATTAAAAACTTCTTTTCTCTTTTCAAGGCCACTGTTTCCCACCCATGATCCTGTTTCCCAGAGTCCTAGAGAGCCTTGATCTGGTACTGCTCAGAATTTCTGAGAATTTGATAATGGCAGGTAGGATAGCCATCTATTAAACATTTATGATTTACTTCTTACAACAAGCAGGGTATATGATTTGGCATCTGAAAGACCTATCTTAAAGAAGTGCCCTAAGCAAGCTCTAAGATATGATGAAACAACTGGCTTTTTGGCACCACTCACACACAGCTTCCTTCGGGTGCAATGCTTTGAAAAGCTCATTATAGTTAAAAAAAAAAGTTGTAAACAAGTCATTTCTCTAGTGCAAGAAACTGAAGGTGTAAATGAGAACCAAAATGTATAACATATTGTGAAATAGAAAGAAATGTCCGAAGAAAAAATTAGGGGGAGCAGGTGAAAACGAAGGAAAAGAAAACAATTGAAGGTAAGAAGGAAAAAACAGCAACAACGATAATGTATATGGGGAGGCATTGAAGGGAGGGCACAGGAATGGGAAAAAGTAACAAGATATATCATGTACAAATACAAATTCTCAATGAGGAATGTGATCATAAGTTGAACCTAAAATGTACCTATAAACAATCAAAATAAAAAGTTGAGGTGTCACTTCTTATAATGAAGCAAACTCCCAGTGTTAATGTCTGGTATTTCATTCAAAGGTACATCATGGTAAAATCCAGTTCAATGCCAAAACTGTGTGTCTCACACTCTGATGTCTTTACTACCTATTCAGTGCAGAAGAGACTCCACGGTAATCATGTTCTGTTTACATGGAAGTGTCTTTAATCTTCATGAATGACTGCTTTTCTGATGTTTTCATCAATTCTCTGGGTAATATATTAAGCCTTAACTAACTCATTTTCATACATACTCCTAATTCAATCAAGCTCAATAAAAGTCATCCTGGACTACAATTATTTGCTAAGGAACAATTACATTCAAATGAAAAAATATTGGTGAGCATAACACAATACATAACATAGACACTTCTTTGTTTAGGGTACAACAAAAATAAAAATAAGAAAGCTGGTAGAAAATAATTTTTTTCTTTTTCTCTAGAAATAAAATACTCATGCTTTTATATCTCAAAAGGGGAAGATCTTAAAAAGCAAATTTTTATATTTTTAACTCTCAATGTCTATGCTTTGAATGGAGCTGCATTTCTAATCTAGAATCAACATGACCTCTATACACCATCATAAATCCAGATCACAGGCTAGGAGTTCCTGTGTCTACACTTCCATTCAATCTTCCTCTACCTTCCTATATTGTTTCACGACATACATGCCAATTTCTACTTTACAATGCCAGTTTTCTTACAAAGATATTTCCTTTTTTAAAACTTCTTTATGTGAATATAATTCTTATGTTTTCCTTTAACTTACTCTTTTATATGTATATGTTTATATGCAAACTCCAACCTCTGCCATATAATGTAGTAATAATATTAAAAACATTGTCATGTTTAATAGTCACTCCTCGACAGTACCTTCAGATACAGTGTACAATTTTATAGCGCTATAAATGATGCTGTTTTGCAATTTTAGCCAGTGGATGACATGCCTCAGGTCATTGTGGCCTACCACAGGCCAGTCCAGAAATGACAGTCTGATTTCTAACCAAATTATTTGCTGAAATAAAATACCTTTGTAGAAAAAAAGGCCATTCCTGGACATACACCTGAGTGTACATGCATGTGAACAATATGTGTGAAAGTGACAACTTACAACATGAATAAATACAACAGTTTTGCTAAAATCACCCAACTTTTATAGTCAAAGTCTACACCACAATAATTTCACAAGCATTTCGGCCCAGACACCAATGTTTTAACTGAAATTACAGATATCAGCTATATTGAAGATAGAAATTTTTTAAAGTAAAATGAAAATCTGAATTACCACTTTGTCACCTTCCCATTCCCACCCTTGAACTTCCTTAAAACCCACAGCTTTTCAGTTAAGAATCATTAAATATAATAAAGGCAAACACTGTCTTTAGAGTTCCTTTGATATCTAGCCATAAACCAAGTAAATACAAAGTAATTACAGATTTGTCCAGGTGTTTGGACCTTCCAATAAGGAGTATGAAAACACTAGATATCAAAGAGAAAATTCTAGTATTTATTTTCTAACATAGTCTCTTAAAAATATCAAGACAAAAGAATTTGAAGTCCCCTTCCTTTTAGCACGCATTATTGTATTAATTTTACATTGTGTAATATAAAATTATTTTTTAAATTTATCTAACACCTAATAGATGCAAAGAGGACAACAACACAAATGATTTAACCTTTTATTGCTCGAGAAATGAATGTGTTAACACAGTGCCACAAAAGGTGTTACAACAGTACTGCTGCTTTCATCTAGCTGATGATCTAGCTGAATTATCAAAGAAAAAAGTACATAATGATAAAGTAATACATAACAAATGTTAAAACCATAAGCAAAGGAGCTTTAAATTAGAATCCATAAAGCAAATATTTCACAGGAAATGAATAAAACTGGAATTTTAAAACATGGATGATCTGGGGACACACAGGAAGGAGGGTATAAGAGACACAGGATGAACAAAGGTCCAACTGGAAACAGGGATCACTGCTGGAAGTACGCTGAGGCAGAGGAGGGATAGGAGGCTGATATGACTGCAGCACAAATGTCACATCAGAAAATGAATCCAAGGGCCGGAGGGTTAGCTCAGTGGTTCCGGCGCCTGCCTCGCAAGCGTAAGGACCTGAGTTCGATCCCCGGTTACCACATATAATGCTGGGCGTGGTGGCTCACGCCTGTAATCCCAGCACT
>PVIC010002082.1:0-55558 GCA_004025085.1 Thryonomys swinderianus | reverse complement strand
GAAAAAAAAGAAAATGAATCCAAAATATAGGCAATGTAAAAATGCCATCTGCTCCTTTTTCTGTTCACACTCTCACAAAGCGCAGAATCAGGTAACATCATGGTAGTATAAGCCCACTTGCCTTGGAGGTGACCACCCTGCCATTGCAGGCCACTTCCTAGACCTTTCTGAGTCTCTCTGTAACATTGCAAAACCAAGTTAAGAGTCTGTATGTCTGTCAGAGGTGCCTTAACAGTTACTAGAAGGCAATCACATGTTAAGTGCTCAATAAATGTAAGTAATTTCATGAGTGTTAAAACAAGGTGGTAGAAAAGCACTGAACAAAGCTACACCATGAACACACAGAAGTTTGACTTGAATATAGAATGTAGATGCAGAACTTAGATGCAGAATGAGTTGCTAATCTCTCAGTGTCTCATTGTAGATTTTATTTAAATTTAGGCAGCCTTAATATATGTTTAATTGTGGCAGTCTGAGAAACACTCAATGTACATTAGCTGATGTGGTAATAAGGGTATTTTATTATAATAATCATTTGCTTGAAGATTGGTATTTCAGGGACCATGGAAGAACTATGAATTTCTGCTGTTTTCCTAAGTCCAGGTGGAAAATGAGTAGGCATTCGTCCAGATGGCTTGGTAGGGAGGCCCTGAGTGCCTCTTTTATGCTGTCATGAACTGCATAAATGTGCCTTTGACCTTCTCAGACGGAGGAAATTGCACATTTAAAGCAGAAGGAGTTTTGCTTTGAGGAAGAGTATAAAAACATGCTTGCCAGCAGCTACATCAGAAATAACGACAGGGAACCCCCAGGTACTTTGTGCAGATTCACTAACTCTATCAAGCCACTGAGTGCTAATCTGGGAGATAAACAGGAAATTCCTAGCCTCACTGGAACTCCAGGGAAACTACACATTTAGAAATCAGGAAAGGGGTTCTGCAAAGGAAACCCACTAGAGGAGCCTGAAGACCACCTCATTCTATGGAGAAAGCCTCAGTCTACTTTCACATCATCAGCAAGTCGTAATATGTTAAAAACAACAAAAAACATACATTTGAAAAATATTAGATCTGAGACATGTGATAGAAAAAAGCAGCAGCCAGCAATTTACATTATTTTAAATGGGAAATATTCAGTTCCACAAAGTAAAGGACACTGATCTTCCTCCTTTTTTCCTTAATTACTATATGAAGTTACCCAAACATTTTAAAGAAATATAAATTTAAGTGCCAGGCATGGTGGCTCACACCTGTAATCCCAGCACTCGGGAGGCAGAGACAGGAGGATTGCTGAGTTCAAGGATTGCTTGGACTACATAGTGAGCTCAGAGCCAGCCTGAACTACAAAGCGAGACCCTGTCTCAAAAAAAAAAAAAGAAATATAAATTTATAAATATTATTTTGAAGTATATACTGTTTAATAAAAGTACACTTCTACTAAAAACTGTATGTGTGTGTGTGTGTGTGTGTATGCATATGTACATTCTTGGGGGTGGTGCTGGGGATGGAACCAAGGGCCCTTAGAAAGGTGAGGCAAGCACTCCACCACTAAGCTACCTATGGCCTCTAATGTGATTTTTAAAAGAACAAAAAAAACCCTACTGTCCAGAAAGAATCTGTATCTCAGAACACAGGTCCCTACATACCCATACCTTTGGCCCCACACCGACACTCTTCCAGAACACTGTCAGCCAGTCTAGGCACAGTCTGTCCTCCACAGGCCACAGTGCATCACATCTCCATTCTCCCTGTGGGCCTCTGAAGCAGCAAAGTTTAAATGAGAAAGTGCTATCAACCAGGGCTCAGAGATTGGAGAATGTTCTGGGCTCTAGAATACTTTTCCTTTTGTAGTTTAAAGTAGGGAAAGACACCTTGTAGTGTAGAAACAAACATACAAAATATTTATTTTTGTTTCTAGATATTATAAATACCTTGAAGTAAAAAAATCAATGTCACTTAAGCACGTGTGTGGACAGAAGGTATATGAGAAAGCACATTAATTTCCACTCAACTTTAATGTGAACCTAAAACTGCTATCAAAAAAAAAAACTGTTAAAGAAAAGCTAATGCCAATTTCACTCTAACCTTAAAACTGTGTACTAACCAGAGAATGTGAAGTTAGTATCAGTTGATAACATTTGACCAGTATTTCCCCCTCAAACACTCATCCCCATGAGAAACACCTATTACAATTATGTCTACATTTAAAACTAAATAAATTTCATACAAAAATAACCTCTGTACAGTATGGATGGTCCACCAGTAGTGTCCAAAAAATGGCTTCTGTATTAGTTACTGATACTTCAATAATAGTCAATATTGAGGTAAAATATAACATTTAGTTCAAATTAAACTGATTCAAAACATCTAGGAAAACATTTTCTAAGTATTTCCATATGTAAACAAAGATTCAATCTTTGTCACTGATTTCACTGTAGTAGCCCATAGAGACCACTGTTGTACACACTATGGGCTACCAATTACAAGAACTATAAGGCAAATGACAAAGGCTTACCTGAAGCAGCCTACGACAACCTGTAACAGCACTGGTTCTTAATACTAAGATACATATTGAAAGCTTAGTCATGATAATTAACAAATCAGATTTAACCATTTTTTCAAATTAAAAAGAAGTTTAAAATAGAAGGCTATAGGAGAATAACTGGCTACAAAAGTTTATTTTCTACAGTAGCTTTTCTTAAGCATAAAATAACAGACATATATGTTTTTGCCTGCCCACCATAACACTGCCCAATTTTTTGATAAAGACACTTCGATTTTGTGAAAATAATTCACACACTTTGTACATGTCTTTTTGGAAATCCATGTACCTTGAGTGGGGCTGATATAACTCTATCCAAGCTTTTGAGACAGAGTTATCACTAAGCCCAAGACAATCAGCTTATTCCATCTCTTGGACACTACAACTAGGTGAAGAATTGTGCACAGAGAAATAATGCAAAATTAATAACAGATATGTTGTGCTATAGTATTTCCAGTGCCTAAAAAAGGAGAGAAAAAATGGTTTGCAGTTTTGTTAAAATAAAAGTCCTAAACTATATTACTTCCTTCCTGGAAAAAATAAAATAAAATAAAAGGGAGTACTAATTTATTTTACTCTATTTTAAATTCTAATTTCAACATATGCATTGAGGTTTTGGCCCATCATCATATACAGGAATTCAAGATGTTTAGATTTTACATCTCTATTCCTGTTACAGCAATTTATCCTTCAATTTATGTTTCCTATAAGGTGAAGTTTCAGATTTCAACACAAATACTGAAAGCCAAACAAATATTAATTTGACTCTGAAGGTAATTCCAAAGGCATTTCTAATGGCTTGTAGTTTGCTATGTCTAAGTACATAGTGGCGAACAATTCATTCCTTATGTGAAGATATAGCCTGAATTCTTTTTTCTTAGATTTTGGAGAAAGAATACACCATACAACAAAACATGGACTCATAGGGAATATGGTGTTTTGTTTTGGTAAGAATTAACATATACTCCTCTGGAAAACACCCTATTTTTGAGAGATTAAAATAAAGCAAAATAGGGGGTGAGAGATTTTGCTCAGTGGTTCTAGCGCCTGCCTAGTAAGTGCAAGGTCCTGAGTTCTATCCCAGGTAACCACATACACTACTACTGAGTGTGGTGACTCACACCCACCAGCAATCAATACCAAACACCACAATGCTGAGTGTGGTGGCTCACGCCTGTAATCCTAGCACCTGGGAGGCAGAGACAGGAGGATTACTGAGTTTGAGGCTTGCCTGGGCTACATAGTGAGCTTAGGGCCAGCATGAACTACAAAGCGAGACCCTGTCTCAAAAAAAAAAATAAATAAATAAATAAATAAATACAGCAAAATTTATCAACATCAGAACTATTCTCAATGTACTTTTAAAATAGAGCATAGCTTTAAAAAGGCACTTAAGAGTATTTGAGTTATTCTCCTGGATGGTAATAGTCATTAAAAAAGTTGATTATTTTAAAACATATATGAGAACTATTTCCTTCAATAAATCCTTTGTATCAGATTACCTAACTCAAGCCTCCTTCACAAAAATGAAATATGTCATGCAGTCACAAATGAACATCACAACATAACCAAAACACCAAGCTTCAAATCTTTGAGCTCTATAGCGACCTAGGCTCCAGAGAGAGCTCTTGCTGTTACAAAAAAGCAGTAACATAAGTACTTGTCTTTTAATTTGGAGATACGGTAGGTTAAAAAAAAAAGGAGTATCATTAAGTATAATTCAGGCTTAGGGTTTATTTCCAAATATGAGCTACATAATTAAGGATGGCACAGTGTTCTGAAAATGCCAAAGCCTGCTTTGACACACACATCTAACTAAACTTTACTTACTGTGCTATGGAAGTAAACAGTAATAGGAATAGGCACACAACCTGGGTTACAATCTGGCCTGTAGTTCACAGCCTACAGTGAATCCAGTTTGCACCAAGAGTTTCATGTCATGAGCTGGGCATGGTGGCACATGCCAATAAACCCAGCATTCAGGGACAGTAGGGCAAGAGGATCTTAAATTCAAGTCCATCCTGGGCAATCTTGCAACTTAGCCAGACCGTGTCTCAAAATAAAAAATTTTAAAAAATGGTCTGGGTATGTAGTTCAGTGTGAAAGGCCTGGGTTTAACCTCCAGTACCAAAAGGAAAAAAAAAAAAGTCATACAATGAATTCGGAATTTTCATAATAAGAGTCTGAGATATGAATCTGACTAAGGTTAAAATATAAATCTAGGGCCGGAGGGTTAGCTCAGTGGTTCCGGCGCCTGCCTTGCAAGCGCAAGGTCCTGAGTTCGATCCCTGGTAACCACACAGAATGCTGGGCGTGGAGACTCACGCCCACCAACAATCAATACCGCATACCACAATGCTGGACATGGTGGCTCATGCCTGTAATCCCAGCACTTGGGAGGCAGAGACAGGAGGATTGCTGAGTTCGCGGCGGCTTGCCTGGGCACCATAGTGAGCTCAGGGCCAGCCTGAACCACAAAGCGAGACCCTGTCTCAGAAGAAAAAAAAAAAAAAATATATATATATATATATATATACATATATAAATCTAATTGTTCCAATCCAAAAACAGGCAGCTGAAATAACAGCACTTCTTAGAAGTACAAATAGCAAATAAACATGTGAAAAAAATGTATAACAGCATGAACCATTACAGAAATGTAAAAGAACACTGAGATTCTGTCTTCCATCATAAAATAATGTCTATCAGCAAAGTATAAAATAATAAATTCCAGCAAGAATGCAGGAAAAAGGAACCTTTCTACATTGCCGGTGGGAATGTAAACTAGTAAAACCATCACAGAAATCAGTATGTTGATTTCTCAAAAAACTAAAACTAGAGGGCCGGAGGGTTAGCTCAGTGGTTCCGGCACCTGCCTCGCAAGCGCAAGGTCCTGAGTTCAATCCCCGGTAACCACATACAATGCAGGGCATGGAGACTCACGCCCACCAGCCATCAATTCCACACACCACAGTGCCGGGCGCGGTGACGCACGCCTGTAATCCCAGCACTCAGGAGGCAGAGACAGGAGGATTGCTGAGTTCGAGGCTTGCCTGGACTACATAGTGATCTCAGAGCCAGCCTGAACTACAAAGAGAGATCCTGTCTCAAAAAAAAAAAAAAAAAAAACTAAAACTAGAAATTTCATTTGGCCCAGCTATCTTCTTTTTAGGTATCTTACTGCAAGAGTGAAAAATATTATGTTACAGTGATCATGAATTTAAATATGGCTATATATGAATAGTATGTAAATTACTATGAATAGTAATTCATAATAGCTAAATCTTGGAAGCATCATCCATGTCTATCAATAAAGGGGTGGACAAAGAACAAATTTTAGCCAAGTGTAGGAAAATGGATGCATTTTGGGACCACAAGGTTAAGAGAAATAAATTCAGAAACATGAGCTGAAATACTACAACATATAAGGAAACCCAAAGTAAAGATAAATCAAAGACCACAATGAAAGACAGATAATACTAGAAACAGGGAGGTAGGTCCTTTGAAAATGGGAAAGGGCCAAGAGATGGGGGAGAGGAAAGGAGATGTTGAAAAAAATGAAGATGTTTAACATACATGACTAGCTCCCTACAACGGATACAATCATGTATCATAAACATGCATAAATAGAAATTAAAAATTAATGTTATGGCTTTTATCTTGTTATCACCTCAAAGCCTCATGCATTCATTTGGAGTTAGCTGGATCTAGGACATGTGATTCTGGAATTAAGGGTGTGTGATACTAAATTAGCCAACTGAATGATTTAGTATAATTTTGGATATGGATAATGGGAAGGCCAACCCTGAGTGTGTGTGGTACCAAACAGTAGGGTTTTAATGTCCATGAGATATAAGGGAAAGAGGGAAGGCAGGCTTGCTACTTCTGCTGCTTGCTGCCTCCTGCCTGCTCTGCCATGAGCTCTTCTTCTATGATGCTGCCCCAACTTGGAGCCACTGACTATGAAACCTCTACAGACTATGAGCTGAAATAAACTTTCCTTCATCTTGTGGGTAGAAGGTATTTTATGTCAGGGACAAAAAAGCAACTAAGAGAATAAATACATAAAGTAGTACCACAGGCAGGAATAGAGGAAGGAAAGGGAGAAATGTAGGTCAGAAGATACAATGTAGGATGAACAAGTGTAGAGAGCTAATAATGTATGACATAAACCCTCAAATAATGCTCAAGGAAAAAGTCTAATAGTTTAAAAAAGTCTTCAATACAGTTTAATGCTGTTAAAAACAAAATTAACTTTAATGAAAACTTCATTCTCTTTATCCCATAACCCACTACCATTATTCTTCGTTCCTCCAAAGCAACCTCTTTATTAAGTTTACTAAGTATTTTGCTTATGTGCTAATTATACAAAAAACTGAGAATGGTACATCAGATAACAAGGTGGAGAAGAGGACAGGTGCCATTAACACAAAGTATAAGGTTTCTCTTTTAAAGTTTCAGCATAAGAATTCAATGCACGTTAAGAGACATTAAGCCCAAGTTAAAAATTTTCAACTGTGGGGCCCGAGATTTAGCTCAGTGGTTCCCGCGCCTGCCTCACAAGCGCAAGGATCTGAGTTTGATCCCGGTAACCACATCCAATGCTGGGCATGGAGACTCACGCCCACCAGCAATCAATACCACATACCACAGTGCCAGGCATGGTGGCTCACGCCTGTAATCCCAGCCCTCGGGAGGCAGAGACAGAAGGATTGTTGAGTTCGAGGTTTGCTGGGCTACATAGTGAGCTCAGGGCCAGCCTGAAATACAAAGCAAAACCCTGTCTCAAAAAAAAAAAAAAAAAAAAAAAAAAAAATCTTCAACCGTGGAATAACAAGAGTAGGTTGCACACAAGTGCACTCCCAGATTTAGAGGCACATTCACAGGTTTATCTTTTATTTGTTTACATTACCAAACTCTAGCATATATCATCTGCACTTAACTGAAATGCATGTAAAAAAATCACATAATAAAATGAGATAGTATTGTGTGGTATCTAAAACTAAACTATGGGTAGTAGAAATACCCTGCATAGCAAAAACAGACAGAAGACCTCTCTACCTGTCTGCATCAGGAAAAAAAATCAACTTATTTCTAGACCACATTACTGAGAGATTGTGATCAGGGGCTAAACCAATACTGCTGGGTGGTGACTGGCAGAGAAATATGAAAATGTACTCTGAAAAAAAAAGTTTTCATATCCATGTGAGGTTTCAGAACAAGGAGGCATCAGACATTAAAATGGTTATTTTTTAAAGCTTGTAATCCCAGCACTTGGGAGGCAGAGGCAGGAGGATTGCTGAATTTAAGGCTTGCCTGGGCTACATAGTGAGCTCAGGGCCAGCCTGAACTACAAAGCAAGACCTTGCCTCAAAAAAATAAAAATAAAAATAAATAAAAAGGAAAATGGTCATTTTTTAAAGTACAGTTATTTCAGAGTTTAAAACTGAAACCCATTAGCAGACATATACAAAAGGCAGTTTGCCATGTTTATTGTAAAAAGACTTTTTTTTTTTTTTTTTAGATAGGGTCTCACCAAAAAAAGAAAAAAAAAATTACTTTAAAGGTAACCACATGGGTACACACTGGTCTTAACTATACATTTTTATTATATAAATCCTTCTCTGAAAGCCTTCCCACATATGTGGTATAAATGCAAAAAGAAAAAATCCGCCCACAATTCTAATTTTAAAAACTGTATTTTCTCTAAAAGAATTAACTTTAAAAGATTATAGGTAGATAGATACACCTAGACACTTCCAAAAGCATTAGCACTAATGAACTAGAGCCTTTAGCCCTAATAAATGAATAGAAATATGCATTTTTATGATTCCACTAATGGTTCTTATGAGGATCTAAAATTGGAACATGATAACCAACTCTTGATTGTCATTACTATTGGAAAAGGACTGGATAAAGTACTCTTCAGACCATTTTCAATTTACTTTGGAATATCTTTTCCTCCTAAAAATGAATTTTCTTTTTTTTTATAAATTGAATTCTTTATTGGTATAATTTATATACATCCCAAAATCATGTATAACATTGGGGAATTTGTACCAGTACATGACACAAGTTAATTCTCATTTTTACCCATATCCCTACCCACCCACACCTCCTCACCCCCTTTATACATGCTCTTTTATTTTCTTTCTGTATCATATTTATTCCTTCCCCACACCAAGTTTCCTATAGAAATTTTGCACTCTATAAAAGCTGTCATACTTTCTAAAACTCATTTGCATCTACAGGTGTTCATGCCAAAGAGAAGATCTGGTAATTGTCTATATGTGATCTATTGATTTCACTTATTAGTATATCCTCCAGGTGTCTCCATTTGCACCTAAATGGATCGATCTTGTCATTCTTTATGGCAGAGAAAATGAATTTTCTTAAAGTGATCCAACACATACCAAAATGAGTTTGAAAGTCTTAAAATATATCAAATTTTAAGTAACTACACATTTTCTTATGGTTATAAGTAAAATAAATTTTGTATTTCTGATACAGCAACAAAAATGTAGCAACTGGACAAAAGTTGAATCTATAGTAAAGAAAACTGATCTGGAATTGAAGTATTTCAGCTTACTTGGATAACCTATACATACTAAAAATTATGTGTTGTACTTACATGGAAGATACTGCCTCAGACACACAGAGAAAAAGACAATATCCTTAAATGCAAAACAGAATCCAAAACTTTGTTGGAAGTCCCTAGTTTTTTGTTTTTAGCATTTTTCAAAGTCAATTCTAGACAAAAGTGGTTTTAATCTAAACATGCAAAATAAAATAAAACTGTACTACACACTGCATCAAACACAAATATACTTGCTTAAAATCTTCTAGGTATCCAAACCAGGACATTCATTTGAAATTCAGAGGTTTCCCCTTAATTCAGAGGTTCTCCCACTACAGAGATCTGAATTTCCCCTTTCAATATAAGATTTTAATTTTTCATCCAAGTGCCTGTTTGTAGCACTTGGTGAATTGTATTTGATTAGGCAAGGGTCTGACGTGCTATGAAATAGGGGACACATCCAGGTAAATTCGGGGGCTCTGAGGCCCAAGCAGACAGTGATAAGAGGGAATCTCCTTTCCGTGATGGAAAAGCTGTGTGCTGCTGGCCAGGAGTGAGGAGGGTACTAAAATGTTTATTCTAGCCAGAAGGATGCAGTCTGGGTTTCTTTTACACAGTGTGTATTACAAGATGAAGGAGAAAAAGGCTGAGCGCAGAGCAGGATTTGTGAGTCATCCAAGCACACGCAGGTCACATATACGGTTGAGGGATGTTACTCAGCATCTTCCTCTGAGAATAGGGAAAGCAGGAGCCAAGGGCTGATATCTCAGGGAACTTCCGCAGCCTGCCTGTCAGGCTTTGTTTTATCATCATCGTGCTAACAGTAAAGTAACATGAAAGATCAACATCCTTGAGCATGACTCACACTATGGAGAATTTCTAGGAGCTGGTATGATCTGTTCTCTGCGCACACTGATCCTAAAGTTCCTTCTCCCTCTGGTACATGAAACTTTTCCTTCCATTTAAACACTCAAGATCTTATACCTTGAAGCATTTTTCACTATCTGAATCCTGTTCCCTTGAACAGCTCATATCCCATTTTCTCTTACAATTGATTTTAAAAATAAAATATTAACCAACTGTGTGATGGGCAACAGAGATGGCAAGCTCATCAGGTTAGAGAACGTCCTATCTGAAAGCCTGTCAGTTTCTCCACTCCTTATCCTAGAAATGTAAGTAGTTCAGCTAAGATAATTGAGGCAATATCAGCAGCCAGAACAATACCAGACTTCCCCACTCCCCCCACTCCAGGAATACAGCAAGTAGAGAAAGAAAAGATTCAAAGGTAGAGTAGCTGAGACATTTAATCGGAACTTACAGGGACCTTAAAATGTGTCACAAAGCCATTTCCAGTTAGCCACTCTTGACTTCAGACAAAACAATCGCAGAAGCAACTTTAAATACAGATCTCCAGGTCCTTCCTTCTCTGAACCAATTAAATCAAAGTAACTTCCAAAGTTGCTCTTAGATATCCACAGAGTGAAAGTCTTCCCCGGTGATTCTAAGGTACAAACAAACTGCAAGAGCACGCTGGATACACGGGTATTAAGTACTAAAAATCACAAGTGCTAAAAATCAATAGTAATTGTGGCTGATGAGCTCAGATTAGAACATCTGGTTAAAATGGTCACAAGTAGTATTAAGTCAGGCCAGTTGGATTTAAATCCTTTTCACAGCAAGACCCTCTACCCTGACAGGCATCTCACCAATTTACAGTATACAGATGAATAGATCTATGTAGAAAAGGTGTTGAAATAAAGTTTCTCAGTACAAGCAATATAGTTATCTTCACGTACACAAGACCACAAGGAGAGATGCTATCAAGTGTCTCGATCATGGCCATTCTAATGTCTTCTCTCATATTTTACAGTCAATATAACTTTTGCAGCATGGCTACCTATTGGTAGCATTCTGTTGCTGTAAGAGAAGGGCAAAATTTGTGTCCACTCAGCTGTAACCAGAAATAGGCCATAATCATTATTAAATAGATAGAACATATGAAACACTAAACAGTGTTTATGAAAAAAAATGTACCCTTGCACAAAATGACATTGATTATTATTTCTAACACACTCAGAAGCAGTATTCCTAACAGGTAGAAAAGGGCTATATACTCTGTGGGGCTACTCAATTTATTTAACAGCTTAGAAAGAAAATTCATTCCACAATGCTGCCCAACATCATGTACAAAATTAGTACTAAGGAACTGCTGTCTTTCATGATTCTTGGGTATTTTTGTCCTTATATTAGTTGTTCACCCTGATATGTAAATAGGCATTTATATATTCATAAATGCTGTATAGTTTTCAAACGATCAGCATTATTTTTGTTGTTTCTGCTTCCATCACAATTGTCATTTCTGCTTTATACTGTAAAGAAGAGTTGCTAAAGGACAAAGATACTGAAAAACAGAGAACTTTAACTCTAACCACACATCTTCAGCTCTTCAAGCTCAGTACAGAGAAGTCTTATTGGAGAACAGAAAAAAAATGCTCACTGATCCTAGAAATTGCAGTCTTCTCGGAGCTCACTTAGATCAAACATTTTAGAAGTAAACAGTTCACAATTAAAAAGAAACCAAAACACTTCTTTCAAGTAGGAAAGATCAAGAAAGTAAAAATGCTGTTCTTGAGGATCAGGATAGAGTTTCCTATCTACAACTTTTCTAGATAAAGAGGCACTTTCTTCAGGTATTAATATACGTTGGGTTTCTAAATCCTCTTTGATATAGAAGGGCTCTGGAGGATGGATTCTAGAAAAAAACAGCATCAACTACACATGTGGCCCACAGAAATGCTAACATTAAGAATTTTAAAACACCAAAACTCAGAAGCTTCCATATCTTATTTTTGGTTTTGGTTCCAATGTGAAAATATGTTTTAAGGTTCTGTGAACCCTATTGTTTTATGGCATGAATATAACTGGGGAATTCATTAAAATGATGGAAATAATAACCTCAATGAGCCTTAGTTTTAAAAAAAGTTTCCTTGTACAAAAATTGTACATGTAGGAAAAACAAGAGATAAAAAGATTCATTAAAAATACTCATTTAATCCGTTTTGACTTCTTTCAATACCATGAAATATCAAGAGATTGGTTTCATATTTTGACATCTGAGTTGGGGGATATTTTATAAAGAAATTGATATGTTTTAATTTTATGACAATAAAAGCATAAGTTAACATTTAAATATACTTTATTTGCACATGCATATAATTTTCATTATTAATCAGTTATTCAGTTTTTTACCCATTCAGTTCTTTTACTCATTAGCAATTTTATTCAACAATATGGAATCTTTTATTTCATTCCACACTATTTAAAATTGTTACAGTGAGCATTTATATGTTTGATATAATTTCTTAAAATATGGAGCCCTCCAGTGGCCAAATACTGATATATTTCTGTAAGTTATGATAAATCTACTGACTGCACTGGGTACCAATTCTTTATGAACTACTTTTTATTCTATATTTAAAGAAAAATGCTTCAGTTAATTTTGTTCATGCTAGGTAGATGCCATCAAAGCACAAGTGTTATAAAATGATGGGTACTTTCCAGTGTATTAGTACCTTTAGAATTTATTGCTGTAATAAGGAAAATACCTTCTAAAAATATTAAAATAGGTATGGCAAAAAACTTTTTCAAATACTAAAGAAATAAAGCCATTTAAAGAAAAACTTACATCAAGAAAATTCATGTTTTATTTTTTACAACAAATAAAAGTAACTACTGTATAGTCTCGCTTACTATCCTCTTTGAAATGAGCCAATTTATAACACTACCAATAGTAAAGGTTCTGTGATAGTTTGGAACTAGGCTCTTCTCCAAGGTCCCACGTGTAAAAGATGGTTCCCAGCATGGCACTACTGAGAACTGTTGGACACTGTATGTGGTAGGGTCCGGGGAAAGGTCTTCAGGTCACTGGGGATGTGTCCTCAAAGGCACTGCATGACTTCACCTCTTCCTCTGCCTCTCTTACTCCCCTGCCAGGCAGGAGGTGAGCAGTTTTTCTATCATTCATGGCAAGAAATATATACCAAGACATGGCATCACAAGGCCCCAACAAACATGGCAAACCAATCACAGACCAGAACCTCTAAAACCAAACATGAGCTAAATCATCTTGTTCTAAGTTATTAGCTCAGGTACTTCTGATTAACACTGGTTATCTGTCTGTTGTCTTTTCTTTTGAGACAGGGTCTCGCTTTGTAGTTCAGGCTGGCCCTGAGCTCACTATGTAGCCCAGGCAAGCCTCGAACTCAATAATCCTGTCTCTGCCTCCCAAGTGCTGGGATTACAGGTGTGAGCCACCACACCCAGCTGTCTATTTTTAAAAAAGAGAAGACAATTTATTTGAAGGAGTAAGGAGGAAAAGAAATGACAGAAAGCTACTCTGGATGAATAGGGAGAATCTGAAAGTGAATTGCTCCTGGTAGTCTTTTTAGAAAGAAAAAAGATGGGTGTTTAACCTTGGAGAAAGTAGAAAAGGCTAATTACTATTTAATCACAGATTTTTAAAAATACATGCATCAGACTTGAAATACATCAATCTATCTCAATTATGATTTGTTCAGTGGTAAATCAAATGAGTTCTGAAATAGGTAAAGTTGTGGCTTATAGCATTTATCAATATTATTGCATTGACTTCTAATTGCTCTTATCACTATTGATAGCTAAATAGTAACCAACCAAGTCTCTGAACAATCTCAAGACTTTCATCTCTTCAGTGATCACTGTCACTTCTTCCCCACAGAGACACACTGAACCTCCTCTATATTTGGGCAAGCAACCAGAAATGGATTTTTACTGTATGGTACCATGAATAAGAAACATACTAAATAAACAGGTACTGTTTTGGAAATCTACTAGGTCCAAGAAGTAGTTACTGAACCAATTTCCTCTAACAGTTAAAATAATCACATAAGACAACATGGTAACCAGTCTCCAGATGGTCACCGACTTTCAGCTCCTGCACTGAATAAGGCTGACCTAAGTAACCAGTGTGATACTACAGAAAAGACAGTGAGAAGTTTGAGGCTAGGTAATAAAATAAAATAAAATAAAATAAAATAAAATAAAATAAAATAAAATAAAATAAAATAAAATAATAAAATAAATAAAATAAAATAAAATAAAATAAAATAAAATAAAATAAAATAAAATAAAATAAAATAAAATAAAATAAAATAAAATAAAATAAAATAGAATAAAAAACCATGGAGCCGGGCACAGTGGTATAGTGGCACACCTATGATCCTGAGGCAGAAGTATCCGAATTTTGAATCCAACCTGGACAATTCACAATTAGTGTTTTAAAACTTTTAAAAAGTAGAGTAGGGATGTAGCTCCGTGATGGGATGCTGGGTTCAATCTCCAGTGTGACTTCCTGCTTGGTCTCTCTTGGACTCCTCCTTCTGGGGGAAAACAGCTGCAACATCATGAGGAGACTTGACAACTTTTTCTATGGAAAGGTTCACATGGATGAAGCGCTCAGCAGCCCTCATTCAAGACAGGCACAATTTCTACAAGCCAGACACCCACTTTAATGTGTTCCTCAGTCCCTGGCAAAGTTTCACGAGAACAGTCAAAGCAGACATCTTGACTCTAACCCGGGAGTCAGAATCACCGAGCTAGGTGACTCCCAGATTCCTGACCCACAGAGACCATGAGATAATAAATGTTCACTATTTAAAGTCTCCAGGTAATTGGTTACACTTCAAGCGATAACCACAGTACTTAGTCACTCCTTATCGACAGGAGAACATGTCCCAAGACCTCCAGTGAATATCTGAAACCACAGATAGTACTGAGCCCTATACATACAGACCTATGGGAACATTTAATTTATAAGAATAAAAATAAGTAATAGTACAGGAGAACAATTCTAATAATGCACTATAATAAGTTTTTATTATAGTGCATTATTAGAATTATAAATTATATAAAATTATTTCTCCTCCTTCTCCTTCTTTTTCTTTGAGACAGGATCTCACTTTTCAATTCAGGATGGCTCTGAGCTCACTATGTAGCCCAGGCAAGCCTCGAACTCACAGCAATCCTCCTCCCTCTGCCTCCTGAGTGCAGGGATTACAGGCATGAGCCACCACAACTGGCACTGTGGTGTGTGTTACTGACTGCTGGTGGGCCTGAGTTACCATGCCCAGTATTGTTTTATGTGGTTACTGGGGATCAAACTCAAGACCTTGCACTTGCTAGGAAGGTGCTGGAACCACTGAGCTAAATCTCTGGCCTTTTTCCTCCTTTTTTTTTTTGAGATATGGTCTCACTATGTAGCTCGGGCTGGCCTTGAATTCACTATGAGGCCCAAATAGGACTCAAATTTGCAGCAATCCTCCTGCCTCAGTATTCCAAATGCTAGGATTATAGTATAGGTGTGTGATAAAAGTCATTTGAATATATATACCCTTCTCTCCAAATATCTTACCATACTTTTACCTTTTCACTTTAAAGAAGGGTGGAGATTCCTCAAAAAACTAGGATTAGAGGTCCCATTTGACTCTACTATTCCCCTGCTAGGGATATACACAAAAGAATTAAAAGATTCCTATCACAGAGACATACGTGCATCCATGTTTATAGCAGTTCAGTTTGTGATAGCTAAATCTTGGAAACAACCCAAATGCCCATCAACTCTAGACTGGGTAAAGAAGATATGTTTTTTTTTTTAATAAACAGAGTATTACTCTGCCATAAGGAAGGATAATTTTGAGTCATTTATACTTAAATGGATGTACTTTGAGGACATACTTGTAAGTGAAATAAATAGGTCACAGATGTGTAAATATCATGTATTTTCTTTGGTGTGAGAAACTGAAAATGTAAATAAGTACTAGAATGTATGGTAGACAATGTAAAATAGAAAATATCCTAAGGGGAATGAGGGGTAGGGGTACGAAGGGGAAAAAAAATGTAATGACAAAAACAAAAATAAGGGAAACAAACTCTTGTATAAAGGGGGAGGGGGTTGTGGGACATATAAGGGAATGGGAAAATATGAGAATTAAGTCATGTTATATACTGGTACAAATTCTCAATGCTGAGTGTGATCATGATGTGTATACAAAATGTACCTATGTCACAATAAAATAAGAAGCATTTTATAGTCTGTCGTTGGCATATCTAAATTGCCAGCATCACTACTTTTGCACCCATTTTACTAAGTAAAATAGAGGTTTCTGAACATAAGCACTGCAGTTCATGACACTCAATCTAATAATTGAGATGGCTGCCAGGATCTAGTGAGCAGGTAGCACAAACAATGTGGATACAATGGACAAAGGAATTACTTATGTGAGGCAGGGCAAAGTGGTGCAACATGAGATTTCACTATTAGTGCATAAAGCTTTTCTATTTCTCAAATTTGCCATTTAGTATTTTTAAACTGCCACTGACAGTGTGTAACAAACCACGGGAAACAAAATGGAGAAGAGGACATCATTTTATAGAACAGCTTGGGACAGTGTTAAGACTTTGCTTACAGGAAGAGGAATATTTTTGTCTGGTTAATTTTTTTGTCTCTGTTCTTTGGCCATTTCACCAAAACATTTAACCTAGAATAGTCCAGATTTTCAAACCATACACATAAAATAGGCTTTTCTAGCTTTGTTAAAATAGACCGGTGTTCCTAAAGTTCATTTTTAAAAAACTCTTGACAGAAACAAGGATGTTATAGACTGTATAATATGTAGCCTCTTTTACCCAATAATCATACCTCAACTTATATCCAAGTCTGTACATAATATGACCCAAATTTATCTGGAAGTAAATAAAAATGCTTTCTTCTCATAATCAGTCTTTGGAGCTCAAGAAGTAATGCTTTAACCACAACACAAATTTGATTTAATTTACCTAAGAGTATCATTGTTCATGATGGATAAAAGGCACCTATCTTCTTTTTATCTTATTTGTCTATGTATCTATCTTAGTTCTCTATATGTCAGAAGCTCTTCTAAATGCTTTATATGAGCCATTGAAGCCTCACCATATTGTCATGAAGTAGGCTCTGTTATCCCCATTTCATAGACATACAGAGATAAGAAAAGAGTTAAGTAGCTTCCTTAAGGCCACACTAAGAACTAAGCAGAGCCACAACTGAACCCTGGTGCTCTGGCTTCTGAGTCATCAGCACACTTTCATTCTCATGACCTATAATCAACCAATATCATTAAGAACTATGGATTGGGGCATCTGAAATGAACAGACACTTCTCAGAGGTAGAAGTCAAAGCAGCCAAGAAGCATATGAAGAAATGTTCAACATCACTGGCCATTTGAGAGATGCAGATGAAAACAGCACTGAGATTCCATCTCAATCCACAAAGAATGGCCTCCATTACAATAAATGCTGGCGAGGCTGTGGGGAAAAAGGAACCTTCTCCACTGCTGGTGGGAATGTAGACTTGTACAACCATTGCGGACATCTGTGTGGAGATTCCTCAGAAAACTAGGACTAGAGGTCCCATTCGATCCTGCTGCCCCCTGCTAGGAATATACCCAAAGGAATTTTTAAAAATCACACTGGAAAGACAGATGTATACCCTTGCTCATAGCAGCTCAGTTCATGATAGCCCAATCTTGGAAACAACCCAAATGCCCATCAACTGGAGACTGGATAAAGAAGATGTGTTTTGTTTTGTTTTGGGTTTTTTTGAGACAGCGTCTTGCTTTGTAGTTCAAGCTGGCCCAAAGCTCACTATGTAGCCCAGGCAAGCCTTGAACTCAGCAATCCTCCTGTCTCTGCCTCCTGAGTGCTGGGATTACAGGCGTGAGCCACCACGCCCGGCGCTGTGGTATGTGGCATTGATTGCTGGTGGGCATGAGTCACCATGCCCAGCATTCTGTGTGGTCACCGGGATTGAACTCAGGACCTTGTGCTTGCGAGGCAGGCGCCGGAACCACTGAGCTAAATCTCCAGCCCAAGAAGATGTGTTTTTTTTCTTTAAATGGAGTATTACTCTGCCATAAAGAATGACAAGAATGATTCATTTATGTACAAATGGAGACACCTGAATGACACACTAATAAATGAAATAAATAGAACATAGATATGCAAATACCGGATTTTTTCTTTGATATAAGTACCTGTAGAGGTAAAGGAGCTCTAGAATGTATGATAGTTTTTGTAGAATGGGGAATATCCAATAGGAATTTGGTGTGGGAACGTAATGAGGGGAAGGAATAAATATGATTTGGAAAAAAATAAAAGTATGTATATACGGGGTGGGGAGGGGTGGCAGGGCAGGGATGTGGGTAAAAATGAGAACTGACCTGTGTCACATATTGGTATAAATTCCCCAATGTTTTGTGTGATTGTGAGCTGTGTATATGATGTACCAATAAAATTTACTGAATAATGCAAAAAAAAGAGAACTATGGATTGTCAAAGATGATGTATTTTAGTTTAGTACACTTGAGTATTAAAGTACAATTCTCAATTTCTAACTGCATAATCTTAATATTTTCAATCTATCCTCATCTGTAAAATGGTCAGGTATACACACTGTATTTTATTATGAAAATATGAATACCAAACTTCTTAGTGTTTAACTATAACCAGTATTTATGCTTTACTCTTTTCATAAAACAAGTTTAGATTCAAACCAATGAAACACACTTCAGGGGCCAGCCCCTTCCAAACCTTACTTAATTAAAAGTACCTGTAACTTTTTTTTAAAAGGGTCCTCTGAAATGTATGACTTTCAAATCCACAAAACCTGATCTACTTCTGCTCTTCTCATTAATTATTTCAACACTAAAACAAGCCCAGCAGGCTCCAGTTCTGAGTAAGAGGGAAAAGTACATTTTACCTTGACTATACTGGGAGTACGTATAAAACCTGGACACAAAGCATATGGCAGCTAAACAAAGCAGAGAAATGGAACATAAAAATAAAACCTGAAGTACCATTTCTTTTGTTCTTTCAAGTGCTGGACCTGAAGTTTTCCTGTGGTGGGAGGATGAGGCAGCAAAGGAAGGGAACCTTCTTTTCTGATTGGCAGAACACTGGTCCAAAGACAGTACAGCAAACCCTTGTTGCTTTTTTCATTAATTTTTTCTTCCCCCTGCCCACACTACTTGTCCCCAGGCAAGGACGCAATCATGGAAACTATATGGCAAAGCATATTAACTAAACAACCCAGCTTTCTAACCAGAGAAACAAAAATTTAAAAAGTTTTAACTGATTTCATTGGTATATTTTATATACTCATTATGATCACATTCAACATTGAGAATTTGTACCAGGGGACTTCTCATTTTTTCCCATTCCCCTGGTCCCCTGCAATACTCACCCCCTATATACATAAGCTGTTTCCTTTTTTTTTTAACCATCAAATTTTTTTCTTTCCCTTAGAAGGAGCTCAGGAATGTAATTACTTCAAGTTATTTATAATTCTTGCTCTCATCTCATACTACACAAGTGTGAATCTGATTCTAAAGGGCATAAAGTGGTAGATACTTTGATATTTTTTGTTAGTTGGTTCCAAGAGGCACAAAGAATATCAAAATTTACTAGTACCAAATTGTTTTGTCTGAAAAAGTCATACATCAACAGGCAAAGGTCACAAACAACTAGTAGCTTGCCCACTGACTATCAGACAAATAGTTCTGGGACAAAATTTTTGTGTGAAAAGGCAGCCAATATCAAACTTGATGACTTTCAGTTGAGTGTCAAGGTATGACTATACAGACCCTGGGATCTGAACAATAAAATACAGCACTGTCCTATTCCTAAATTGGCCACTGGGTGGCAAGTGAATGGAACAAATCCAAACAACAGTAAAAAGACTTTGAAAACTGAACTGACACAGAAACCAAAACTTGCAAGGGGAAGGTTGGAGTTTTAATCCTGACTTACCTGAATCATGTCCCTATTAAAACTAAAACAGCGGGCCGCAGGGTTAGCTCAGTGGTTCTGGTGCCTGCCTCGCAAGCACAAGGTCCTGAGTTCAATCCCCGGTAACCACATACAATGCTAGGCGTGGAGACTCACGCCCACCAGCAATCAATACCACATACCACAGTGCCAGGTGTGGTGGCTCACGCCTGTAATCCCAGCACTCGGGAAGCAGAGGCAGGAGGATTGCTGAGTTCCAGGCTTGCCTGGGCTACATAGTGAGCTCAGAGCCAGCCTTAACTACAAAGCGAGACCCTGTCTCAAAAAAAATAAAAATAAAAAACTAAAACAGTGTTTTTTATATGATGTAAAAAGACTCAGTTTCATAAGAATCAAAAAGTCCACACTGAAATCCAAATTTAATCAACAGATGGGTGGGGAGAAATCTCAATTTGCAAAGAAAAAGACAACAGACACCAATCTCAAATAACACAGATGTTAAAACTATCTGACAAAGGGTTTTAAAGATTTTTAAGAATGCTCTAACAAGTAAGGGTAAACACACTTGAAAAGGATGGAAAAATAAAAAGGACTCACAGGCAAGGTACGAAATGATACAGCTGCTCCAGAAAAGTTTGGACATTCCTTATATGAACACACGCACACAAATCCTTAGAGTGGCTTTATTCATAATTATCATAAATTAGAAACAACCTCATAGGTAAACACATATATTGTACCTCAAATGGGCTATTGTTCGTGCATTCAAAACATGTACTACTGATAAAAGCAAAAACTTAGTCAAGGTGTACAGACTGTTCGAAGTGAATAAGCTAGTCTCAAAAAGTTCCATGCCCATTTAAAAGACATACTCCAAAAGATAGAACTATAGTAATGAAGAAGAGATACTGGTTTGAGGGGGGATAAGGTTTGTAGGAAGATGTGACTGTAATACAGTATGAGAGGATTTAGGGTTAATAAAACTTTACTGAAAAAGTCCTTTGTTATTTATAGTTATATAAATATATTTATATATTCAAACATTTTAAAATTCAGAAAACTATACATATAAAAAGACAGTATTACTACCAGTGAATCTAAAAATTAAAAAAAAATAAGGCTAATATATGTAAAAATCCCAAAACAATAAACTGCTGGAGGGCCGGAGATTTAGTTCAGTGGTTCCAGTGCCTGCCTAGCAATCACAAGGTCTCTGGTTCAAATCCCGGTAACGACATACAACAATACTGGGTGTGGTGACTCATACCCACCAGCCATCAGTACCACATACCACAGTGCTGGGCATGGTGGCTCACACCTCTAATTCCAGCACTCAGGAGGCAGAGGCAAGAGGATTGCTGAGTTTGAGGCTTGCCTGGGCTACATGGTAAGCTCAGCGCCAGCCTGAACTACAAAGCAAGACCCTGTCTTAAAAAAAAAAAAATAAACTTCTGGAATATCATGAATAAAAGCATTTATAAGGGATGAATTGTATCAGTTGACTGAGAAGTATCTGGCCCATTGCACTGAAGGATCAACTGACATGTACCAAGGCTGAAAATGGCTGACAAATATTTAACCCTACCCAATATGCTACCTTTTCTACTGTATATCTAAAATCAAGACCAAAATTATACATGGAAAGATAATCAAAGCACACTGTGTCACTTGATGCCAGTCATCAGGAAGCAGCTATGGTCTTCAAGCTGAATATCTAGATTATTGAAGATGAGAATCTACCTTTGCAAGATTCAGTCTGTTATTAGTAATTCCACTTACAATTTTAAGCTACAATCTCCATAACACCATATATACAGGAGTTTTTATTGTCACTATCACACAGAAAAGGTGAGGTAATCCCACTTGGGACAAGATGGACCAGATATACACGTCATGTTCCCTCTCACTCAGTACAATTAAAAATGCTAGACATTATAAAAAAGCAACTCTAAAAAGACAGAAAGGTAGAAAATAGGCAGACTTGGTACACAATTCAGTACTCAAAGAACATCACTAGTAAATTTCCTGGATTCTCTTTTAACCTTTTACAACCCAGAACTGAAACTAAAGAAGGTGGCTATCCAGAAATGCCAACAGGATGCAGACAAAAAAGTCTCAACAAAAGCCAGCTCTCTCTAGCCAAAGAGCCAGGAAAGGGCCAGCACATCAAGGCAGAAAACTTTTAGATAGTAACTGCTCCACCAGAACAAAACATCACAGGAAAAAAGTGTGGCTCCATATCTACCACTACCAGCTAATATCAAGTACAAAAGCCAGACTTCCATACTTGAAAGGCTGTGAAGATGGAGGTGGCAGAGAAGGCACTCTCCCACCGCTCCCATTTAGTCAGTGCAAATCACTGCTAGCCATTTACCCAGCAGTAATATCTGCCTCTCTTTTCCCCACTTGGATGAGGTCCCAGGAGGCCTACTGAAGTACCAGGATACTGCTCACTGTCTACTAGCAACAAGGCAACCTCTTTCCCCACCCCCTAACCAAGGTATCAAAGAGGCCATGAAGAAAAGTAATGAAGCACTAATCCCTTCTAATTAGGGTGGTATCCATGAAAACCTAATGTGGATGGAAACTCCCATGCCTTGTCCAGTAAAAAGTCCCTTTCCCCCTCAGATGTCAGTGGAGACCAGATGGGAAACAAGATTTCTCAGCTTGCAGTAATAAAATGAAGCTATCTCTTCATGCCATTAGAGCAGTGTCAAAGAACGCAGCTAAAACAGAAGGTTTAAGTAGGATCCAAAGTCTCGTAACATAGTAGCCCAGATATCCCGGTTTCAATTAAGTCACTTTTATCAAAACTAGGAATAGCTCCACTTAAATGAAAAAAAGTGATTAATAGTTGACAAAGAAAAGCTGTGAAAATTTGACAAACATTTTAAAGCAACCATCACAGAAATGTTTGAATGGGCCACTATGAAAATGGCTGAAACAAGTGAAAACCTGAACAGAAAATTTTATAAAGAAGAACCAAATGGTAATTTTAGATCTGAAAAACACAATAACCAAAATATAAAAATAATTGGACTCAACAGTAAAAAGCATGCAAAACAAGAGAAATTATTGAAGAAAACACTGAAAAAACTAAGCAAAGCCTCAAGGAACTTGTGGAACTATAATAGAAAATTTGAAATTCATGTAACTGCAATCCAGAAAGGAGTGGACAGAGGAACAGAGCTCAAAATGTACTTAAATAATGGCCGAAAAGTTCCACAAAATATCATATACCAAGACATATCTCAATCAAACTTCTGAAAATCATCTTCCTTTTCTCCCAAATATTAAAAGCAGAAAAAGAAAACAAACATATGAAGAAAGAACATTTACATGGGAATCTACAAACAAACAATAATTCAAATAACAACAGACTTCTCATCAGAAACCACAGAGAAAAGAGCAATGGCACATTTCAAGTAAAGAAAAGAGGAAGAGGAAGAAGAAGGAGGAGGAAGAAGGAAAAGAACTACAAAGCTAGCATCCCGTACCTACCAAAAATATCCTTCAGGAATGAAGAAGAAATAGACACTCTCAAAAGAGGAGGAACTTGTAATTTTCAGCAGCAGATCTACCCAAAAAAAGAGTAGCTAAAGGAATTCAATGAACAGAAAGCAGGAAAAAAAAAAAAAAAACAACGAAATATCAAGAAGCAAGAAAAAAAAAAGATAGTAAACAAAAAGACTTGAGGGTCTGATCCCCAATGCAGCCATTTTCACAAGTGGGGACTACAGAGGTGACAGGATCATCAGGGTACTTATTTCATCAATGGATTAACATGCTGATGAGCTCACAGCTGAGTGGGATCATAGCTAGGAAGTAAGATCTACTCGAGGAAGCGCATCACTATGGAAGTACTCTTTCTACCTCAGGGAAGTACTCTATCTTTGTCAGCCATGAGGGGAGCCACTCTGCTCCAACCACCACATGCTCCCCCTCATGACTTCTTGTCTCACCACAGGCTCAGAAACAATGGGGTCAAATGATGGAGGATAGAAAGCCCCCAAATCTGACCCAAAGTAAACCCTTCCTTTTTTTTTTTTTTTTTGAGACAGGGTCTCGCTTTATAGTTCAGGCTGGCTCTGAGCTCACTATGTAGCCCAGGCAAGCTTTGAACTCAGCAATCCTCCTGTCTCTGCCTCCTGAGTGCTGGGATTACAGGCGTGAGCCACCACGCCCGGCACTGTGGTATGTAGTATTGATTGTTGGTGGGCGTGAGTCTCCACACCCAGCATTGTATGTGGCTACCAGGGATCGAACTCAGGACCTTGCACTTGCGAGGCAGGCACCGGAACCACTGAGCTAACCCTCCGGCCCAACCCTTCCTTTTTAAACTGAACTTCTCAGGTATATGTCACAGCAACAAAAAGTTAACACAACTGCTAAAAGTAGGACCCAGAAAAAGACTGCATAATAAAGAAAATTACTAGAAGCAGACAATAAAATTACATCATGATTTAAGGGCCACAACACCAAGAAGATACATCAATCTGAAATGTACTTATATCAGTAACAGATCTACGAAAAGCACAGGGTAAGAATACATAGAATAAAAAACAGCAATAAACAAATCCATAATCACAGTGAGAAACAGTAACGCTCTTCCCAGCAATTAGATAAAAAATCAGAAAGGCTACTGAAGAACAACATCAGCAATACTGACATTTATAGAAAACCCAACTAACAATAGCAAAGTAGACACAAGTATCAAAAGAATGGATACTAAGACTCCATGCTACACTGTAAAACAAATTATTCAAAAACTTTAAAAGAATTGAAATCACACAAAATGCACTCCCTGTTTACAACAAACTAAAATTAGAAATCAATAACAGAAAGTTACAGAAAAACTCCTTACACTTGGAAATTTAAAAATATTTACAAATAATCAATGGGTCATAACCTCAAGGGGAGATAAAAATGCTGAACAACATGAAAATACAGCATGTCACCACTAACCCAGTGTTTAAAGAATTTGTATTACTAAACATGTTTTTATTTTGAAAAGAAGAAATTTTGTACATCAATAAATGAAAGAAGTGGCCAGGGATTTAGCTCATGTGGTTCTGCACCTACCTTTCAAGGACAAGGGCTGGAGTCTGATCCCCAGCATCACAAAAAACAAAACAAAACAAAAAAAAAAAACCCACACGCACACAAAAATATATATTTAAATCCAAAGCAAGCAGAAATTAAGAAAATAATAAAGGTTTTGATATTCCTACAATACCAAAACCAAAGTGAGTACAAACAAGAAAACACATACTGGTATCCTTCATGTTACTGATGAAAAAATCCCTCATCAAAACAGAGAGAAATGTCTTTAATGAGGCCTGGGGGTGTGCCGCAATGGTCAAAACCTTGCCTCACATGTCAGACTCTGAGTTCAGTCCCTGGAACCATCAAAACAAATAAGCAAAAAAAAAAAAAATCTTAGCAAAAGGCAAGCAAATATGATTCAGAAATACATACAATTCAGAAATACATATGTATTCAGAAATACATAAAATATGATTCAGAAATACAATTATATTAGGTAACCAGGAATTTATTTCAGATATGCAAGGATGAGTCAATATTCAAAAGTCAACCAAAATGCAACCCACTGTAACAAGTTAAAGAAGAAAAATATGATTTTATCATATGATTTAGAAATATTAGATAAAAGTAAATTCTCATTTATAATAAAATCTTTCATCAGGTGAGGAATCAGGACAGCTTTTGCACACTGATAAAGAGTCTCTTAAAGTAACCTAATATCATACTATAAAAATACTCAATGCCCGCCGGGTGTGGTGGCTCATGCCTATAATCCCAGCACTCGGGAGGCAGAGACAGGAGGATTGCTGAGTTTGAAGCTTGCCTAGGCTACATAGTGAGCTCAGAGCCAGCCCGAACTACAAAGCGAGACCCTGTCTCAAAAAAAAAATACTCAATGCTCTTTTTCTACCAAAAAAAAAGTATAAGGACATCTGCTCTCATTACTCTCATTCAGAATGCTAAAGTTCTAGCCACTGCAGTAGACCAGAGAGGAAATAAAAGGCAAACAGATCTAAAAGAAGAAACAAAATAATTATTTTTGCAAAGAACTTAAATATTTATATAGAAAACACAAGGGAATATATTAGGAAACTGTTTAAAAGAGTTTAACAAAAATCAAAGAAATGGGCTAAATATATGTGAATTGTTTCATGAAGAATAAACATGAAATGCCGGGCGTGGTGGCTCACGCCTGTAATCCCAGCACTCGGGAGGCAGAGACAAGAGGATTGCTGAGTTCGCGGCGGCTTGCCTGGGCACCATAGTGAGCTCAGGGCCAGCCTGAACTACAAAGTGAGACCCTGTCTCCAAAAAAAAAAAAAAAAAAGAATAAACATGAAAATCAAAATTAAAAAACTTTTAACTACTAGCAATGAATATTCAGACACAAAGATGAAAATTACAGTGTCATCTGAAATAACTTAAAGATGAAATAGCAAAATATAAATCTAACAGAAAGTATCCTCAGGATAAGCATTCTGAAAGTTCAAAAATGCTAATGCATAAAGTCAACTCGCTAAATAAATGAAGAGATACTGTGTCCCTTAACTAGAAAACTAGTAAAGATGTTAAAACTCCCCAAGTCAATATATAGATTTAACATAATTTTTACCAAAAAAATCAGCAAGATTTTCGTAGATACAATATAGACAACAGTATTCTAAATTTTATACGGAAAAGCAAAGGAGTCAAAAAAGCCATCAGAAAAATGCAAATTCATGCCACAATAACATCTCTACCTAATAACAGCTTTTTAAAAGTAAAAGCTATCACTGTATCATTATGGTGATACAGACCTATAAAACCAGCACTTGAGGAGGCTGAGGCAGGAGGATCCTAGGTTCAAACTCTGCCTGAGCAACTTAGCAAGATCCTGTCTAAAAATAAAAAACAAACAAAAATAGAGATGTAGCTCAGTGCAAAGACCAAAGGTTCAATCACCAGCACCAGAAAAAGTAGTGGGCAATAACAAGTATTGTTAAGCAGACAGAGAAACTGGATTATTCACATATTGCCAGTCAGAATGAAAATAATGCAGCCACTCTGGAAAGCTATTTGAAAGTTTAAACAGAGAAAAGAAAATTTATTCACATAAAAATACATACCTGAGCCAGGCGTGGTAGCTACGCCTGTCATCTCAGCACTCGGGAGGCAGAGGCAGGAGGATTGCTGAGTTCGAGGCTTGCCTGGGCTATATAGTGAGTTCAGAGCCAGCCTGAACTACAAAGTGAGACCCTGTCTCAAAAAAGAACAAACAAAACAAAACAAACAAACAAAAAAAAACACATACCTGAGCTCACAACAGCTTCATTTATGATTGTCCCTAACTGGAGACAACCCAGATGTCATCAAGTCAGTATCTCCAGACCATTACTCAGCAATAAAAGGAACTACTGAGGAGTGGGACAAGGGGCTTCAGTGATTCAGCACAACAAGAAAAAAGCAACTGAAAAAAATACACACAACCTGCCCCAACCTCCAGAGAATTATACTGAATACAAAAGGCCAAACTCTAAAGACTACATACTCTATAACTTTATTTCTAAAACAGTCTTGGAATAACAAAACTGTAGAAATGGAAGCAAATGACTCCAAGATGTTATAAAGAGGACAAAACAGAGGAAAAGGTGACATGGCTATAAAACAGGCAACATGAGGAGTCTTGGGAGTGAGGTCAGGTATTGATTGTCACATTACTTAGCACTCTGTAAAAATTATCAATGGAGAACTCTCATAAATAAAGGGGATGTAGGATCTCTCTGTATTATTTCTGGTAACTACATGGAATACTATTATCAAAAAACAAGCATGAAGGGGTGGCGTAGGCATGCGTGTTGTAAGCGCTGTCCTCTGAAGGTCCTTGGGTCCGAGTTACCAAGTGAGCTTTACTAATACTCTCCACTTTTCATAGTTGATCCCCTTCATGAGTACCCCATGAAAGTGAGGACCAGCTCACTCCTCTCTTCCAAAGTCCAGATATATCATTGTAAATGGGTATTTCAACTTAGGAATCTCATAAGGCACTTCAAGTTCAACTCTGCAATTTGAAACATACCCACTTTCCCCCTTACACTCCCTGCTTCTCCTGGGACTTTTGCTTTCTACCTCCTGTGGTCTGCATGTTTACATCCCTCCAAACTCCTACGCTGAAATACTACCTCCCTAGGTTATGGTTTAGGAGAAGTGTCTTTTGGGTTAGGAGGCATGGTAAGTTCACATGGGTGCAGCCTCCCTAAAGGGAATGGTGCCCTAATAAATGAGGACACAGAGCTGTCTCACTCTTTCTACAAGAACACTGGGAGAAGGTACGATCTATGAATCAAGAAATTGGCCCTCATCAGACATCTATCCACCCTGAGCCTGAACTTTCTAGCCTCCAGGGAAGTGAAAAATGAATTTATTTTGTGAAATGTATTTATGTGAAACATAAACTTCTATTCTACACACTGGTGGACTATGCTGATCTGTTATAGCAGCCTGAACAAACGGAGATAGCAACACACCCTCCCATGCATCCAGATGTCCAAGCTAGTATGCAGCTTACTCTGCCTCTCACACAGTCAATCATAAGATACTGTTAATTCAAATTCTCAAATTCATAGCACATCAGCCCACTTCCTCTCATTCTGGTGACACCCCCTGTTTGAAGGACTGCTCTAACATTCTCCTGACTTCTCAGCCCTGATTGTCCCTCCTCTAAAGCATTCCTCCTGTAGCAAACTGATAGTTACAAAATGCAAACCCCAACACTTTATAGCCTCTACCATAAAACTCTGCAGTGATATCGTTACACTTAACCTAATCCTAATCTAAGCACACAATTTCCCACAATCTGGTTTCCATTTATAGCATGCCATTTTTTATGCTCATTTCTAAATTCCAGCCATAGTGAGACTTTTCCAGTCTCTCCCAATGCATCTCGCTACTCTCACTTTAAAGTCTCTGCAATTCTTCAAAGCAGTCCAAGCCCAAACTGCCTAATGTCTACTATTCATGGATCTTGGTTGATCCATTATCTCCTCTAAGACAGTTTTCCTGAGCCCACAGACTAGGGTAGACTCTCGTTCAAAAGTGAAAGGTATATCTTATACAACTTCAAATACACTCAGACTAAAGCACTTAAATAAAAAATAACCAAATGATTCTAAGATTCACACAAAGATAATATATAATGTAAAAATTAACATATTTCACTACATATCACAAATCTATTTGGCTTTTATTTGGGTAATTTAGGTTTGCTTGGTAGGTACTCAACCTTCTCTGGAGCTTTCTCAATATTAAGCACAATAGTAATAATGCCTAAGTAAGTATTTATCTTGGAAACTTTAGGAACCAACACATGACTTTCTCACAATTCCTTTCTGTTTAGTAGGGTTTTAGGACAAATATTCCATCCATTGACCCATCCATCTGAACTTTTTGGTTTTTTAATTCACCATGTAAAAATACCCTTCCTTGACCTTCAAATTTAGCTATCCAGTGTTCCTTCTTAAGTGTGATAAGCTCTATGCAATCCTTAGTAAGGATAATGAAATCAACAATAAAGAAAACCATAGGAAAATGACCATAAAATGTATCGTGAAAGGAATGATTTCTTTGAAATTTTAGACGATGTCCATATGAACTCTGAATAGTAACTAAGGAGGTCAGAATTCTCAGTGTGGGTATGGGGGCATGCAGCTATAGTCCCAGCATTTGGGAGACTCTTCTCTTGCTAAGGAAAAATACCCCTCATCCAAAGTTCAAGGAGGAGGGGTTCATTTAGCCCATAGTTTGTAGGGGTTTCAGTTCATCATTGGCTGGCTCTAAGGCAGGTGGCATGTCAGACAGGCATTACAGAGGAGAAACAGTTCATGCCTGGGACAGGTAGCAAAGCAAATGAGGAACTTTAGCTGCTTTTTTTCTGTCCCTTCTATATGCTATCTAGGCTACTGGGATTTCACTGATGCCAAACCTATCCATGGACTGATTCAGTAACCACCTACCCTTAATCCAAGCATTGCTACGGAATCAATCACACACTCTAGATCCAGCCACCTCTGCAAAGGCCCCACCTATGCCCACATGAGGCTTTGGGGAGATATTTAAATAAAATCGATAACACTGAGGCAGGAGGTCTGCTGTAAATTCAAGGCCAGCTTAGGCTACACAATAATATCCTGTCTCAAAAAGCCAAAAGAAAAGAAATTTACATCCTTACATTTTATTATTTTCTCACTCTTTGTTGACACAGACGCACAACTGCATGGCCACATTATCATGTTAAATCTTTATGCTTTAGAATAAAAATTATTCATAATAAAGCTCTATTTCAATATCTCATGAGTTTCTTTTTGCCTTGATTAATTAAATATGGATATTTCATACTGAGTAATACCTCAGGAATCAAATAATTCTACTAGTTATCATACTTGTATCTATTTGCCACATAAGTTTTCAATTGTATGGTTCAGTATGGTTCATGGGTCTACCTATTTAGTCTTCATTCAGTTAAACACACCATTATTAAAAGGTGAAAATAATGAAAGGATCACAGGAATGGATTATGATAACATAAAAGGAATAGCCCATAAAAACATAAAGTGCATAGAGTAATATAAGACATGGTACAAAATAGACACTGAAGGGGCCAGGGATTTAGCTCAAGTGGTATCACACCTACAGTGGAACCACAAGGGCCTGAGTTCAATCCCCAGTACCGAAAAAAAAAAAAAAAAAGACACTGGTACAGAGAAAGCAAAGGGTACTTTAAAATAGCAGCTTCACGAGGTATTGCTGCTGATGTTATATGACCCTTGGATTAATAAAACCAGGGATTTCCAGACTATAAAAGAGCATATTCAATCAAACATACATTAACCAAGAGGCTAGCGCCTCACCTGACTATATTTATTTGTAAAACTTTTTTATTTTAACAACTGTCATGAAAAACCTTTTTAAAATGTACTGAGCTGTACTTTCCTGTTTTAGTAAGTAGAGCAAAGTGAACACAACTAAATCCCCTACTGTTGACTACGGGTCTTATTGGATATTAAGAGGTGCTTATGGACACTGATTTCATTGGATCCTAATAAAGATATGGACATCTGGGTGAAATGTATACAGACTGGCTCTATACCATTCATTCTTTGGAAACTTTTTCTTCTTCACTACTGTTTAAAATCAATTTTTAAAGAGAAGAATAGGAGCTTATTTTCCTACAAGTCAAAGTAAAGAAAATAAACCTAGTCATCTGAGCTTTTAGTACATCACTGGAGCTTTTCTAAAGTAATAGGAAATCTTGAAAGATCTGTTCATTTTCAACACTGTTGAACCAATGAGTACCCAAGGGCAAAGCTTGGGAATCAGAAAGGTAAAATCAAATTCCTCTGTGAAGAGAAAAAGAATATTAAGGAAAGCTGGGAAATATACAAGTATATTAAATATATTTCACATATAAGAATATATTTTATGTACTGAGTGATTCAGTAGAGATGGTGACTACAACACACTTGCCCTGCCTGGCCTCTGTTTCTTCATCTACAAAATTACAAGTTTGGTTATATGTAACTTTCCCTTAATGTATAAAATCCTATAGGTTGTGACTCATAAAGAGCAAAGTGACACTACACTACTATCAACTCTAAGCGTGTGTGTGTGTGTGTGTGTGTGTGTATACACAAGCATGAAAGAAAGCAGAGTATCAGTGAGAAATATGTGAGGAATATCTGACTCTCCATGAAAGGTCAGGTCAGGGTTCCCAAATGCCTAAGGAAACTATACTCTGCTACTCACTTTGGTGTACTATCTATATATTTTTAAAAACTTTTACTGCTTTGAGCAAGAGATTAAATGAAAAGGAAATTTGTGGATGAGCTGTATGTTAAAATGCAGCAAAATATTAAATATTAAAATAAATGAACTAACAGACACTTTTAGTTTCCTTTCAGCTTCCTCTAAGTCTTCATCTGAGTGAGAATCCACACCAGCACTCATGCTGAGACTGAACAGCCCTGTAGCAGAGCAGCAGAGCTGGATTTGGTTCTAGCCTGGGCAGAAGTGAACCAAGTCAACTTACGAAAGTCATCTGCTCATGGAAAAATCATTTCCTTCTATTTTGGCCTTTGACCAAAGATGTTATGACAAATGGAACACTTTTCCCTTTTTAAATAAGATTGTAGACCATTTATCCAGGAGAATGCCACAGATGTATTTTGATTCTTCAAAAAGCTGAATGTCAAATACCAAGCACTGAATGCCCACGTTCAGTAGGCTATAAGTCAAATGGATTTTTAACTATAAAAAGCAAATTCTGAATAATAGATCAGAAGAAACACTGGAGGAAGGGAATGAGTAAACAAGATTAAACTTAACTGTGGATTCAAATGAACCCAACAGATTACTCTTTCTAATTGCTACCACATATACATAATAAACCTCTGGCATCCAGTTTGAACATATCACTCTCCCTGAGTGGAATCGTTAGCCAACCCCTTTTATGTTTTTCAAGTACAAATGTAAATCCTAGAGCTACACCAACCAAAAAAACAAAATCTATAAGCATGGGATAGTTGAGGCCTGAACTGAGGCCAGTTCATTTGAAAAGGAACTAAGCATTTTAGCTGACTTCAAGCTCCACATGAGTCAACAGTGTGACATGACTGCCAAAAGCGCTAACGTAATCTTAGCCACCAACAGAAGTGCAGTGTCCAGAACAAGGGGGTTACAGCTTTACTATATTCTCTGCTGGGCACCACATGTCCAGAATAATGAGCTCACCCCCAAGAGCACCCTATTTAAGAATGACAGTGACAAAGACGAGTAATGCCAGGAATACAAGTGACCAGAATAGTAGTGAAGAACCTAGAGAATGTGTCCTAAAGATTGAAGAACTAATACTTTCTAGCCTGGAAAAATCAAATCTTAGGAGAAACACCATTCAGTATCTGATGACCTGCTATGTGACAGAAGAGTTTTGACCTAAAAGGACACATGCTGAAGCTGATTTATTATGGATACAAAAAGTATGTAAAAGAGAATTATTACAGGTATATCCAGGCAATGCAACTGTTGTCAACTCTGGCTATGTTACAAATACTTGGGAATGATTTTAAAGGATCATTTCCCTCACCCTACTCACAGCTAATTTGATTAGAATTAGCTAAGCCTGGGCAAGGGCAAGTAATAAACACTCTCCTTGGGTTTCTACTGTGCAACTACTTGAGAATGACCAAGGTAAATACAACCAAGGTAGCCACCTATTGGAGTGTGGTGAAGATGGGATTCCTATTCAAGGCTGCATTAAGTTTACTGCCCAGGTCATTTCTGTTCTTTAACATTTATTTACTTTTCATTTTTTATTTTTTATTTCACATTGCTGAGGAGCAAATATAGACTAGAGTCTTGTACATGTTAGATAAGCACAGTACCATTGATCTATACCACTAGTCCTAGAATCTTATATACTTGTAAAAAACTTAAACTCAGCCTTTTCTCCCATGATGAATAGCTCCTCTTTGCAAGCATTTGGGAAAAAATGAAGTTTAAATTTCATTTAAAGGAAAGAATACTCTCTTAGTAGGAAAACTTTAGGTTGAGTTATATCACTTAGCACATTCAAATTGCAAATCAGACTTCAAGACTTAAACACCATTAACTTAAATGAAAAGGACAATACCATCACCTTCATAAGTAAATATTTACACAATTTATGGCTAAAGTTTTGTAAAATAAATGTAGAACATGCTAACGAAGTTTGTCGGTTTCTTCCATGATAAAGTAATTAAAATAAAGCATAAAAGTGCTCGCTTCAGCAGCACATATACTAAAATAAAGCAGAAAATACCTTACAATAGTCTAAATGATAAAAAGTTTATTATATTTTTCTACTTTTAACATCTTCTAAAACTTTCTGTAACAGCATACCCTGGATTTTTAGTAATCAATACACAGTTCTCTGAGCATACTCTGGCAATGGTTATCTGCTTGTTCTTAATCCTTTCCTTTGACTACTGGATTAAAACACACAGGTTTCCTAAAACACATCCATATGCATTCAAATGCTTTCTAGCCTTAATACTGTATAGGTCAGGCATCAGCAGTAGTGGTCTCTGTTTCTAAATGTAGTAGCCCCTCCAAATTTTTCCACTTAGATGTAACACTCCCTCTAAACTTTAAAACTTTCACTTTAGATTACAGTAAAACACCAACCATTTACTTTTGCTTTTGCCATCTGCTAATGCAAAGAGCTCCTAATGAATCTAAAGCTTCTTCTAGGCTACTTCAAGTCTCTCATTCATCTCTGTCATGTGGCTCATAAATAATGAGAGCAGCAATAAAGATCATCGTCTTGTTTACAGACAACTACCACCAAAAAAGCCCAAAATAACACCATGGATTTGAGGAGGTGTGTGCTGCCTGAAGGAGCATGTCAAGAGTACTGACGTGGGGACGAAGCACATGGTCAACACTTTTTTAATATTAAGCTAGTTAACTGCACTTTGTTTCAAGTAATGATTTCCCTTTCTACATCAAAACACAAGAAAATTTACAACCTTTCAGCATTTGAGTCGCAGCTGGACAGGCAGCGTGCTCCACAGTCGACGGTCACCTTTCCATTTTTCGAGCACATACCTCTCACAGAAATGCTTTCAGTGCGGCAGTCTACAGAGCTGCTTGTAACACCGACACGATGTGACAACAAAATTCATGATGATTTTGCCTTTTCAATCTGCCCTTTTCTTTTTTAAAAAAAATTCTTTCCTCACCCTCCAACACCCCCCCAAAAAAACAAACCAACAATAGTTCCACAAAACCTGCCTCAGTCTTATGAATATAATGCTTTCAGTGAAAGCAGACCAGCTTTACAGGAGAACAGCTTTCAGAGAAGCAGGAAGCTGCTCTGAGCCGCAGAGAGCAGGGATGGGGCGGAGCAGAAAGGAACTGAGCTGGGGGAGAGCGAAGCACAGACCGTCCTGGTTGCTTCTAGTTACTTATTGACAGTTTCATCTAATAGCGCAGATTTGTGAGCAGGGTGAGCATCCGCCTGTCATACCTTTCCTTTCTTTTACGAAATCTCTGTCAATCTGCTAAACTATTACACAGGGGAAAGTAAGGCCTCACAGCCCCGCCGAGCCCAGTTGCAGGGAAATGATGTAAGCTTCCCACCTCCCACTAGCCCCGCTCTGCCAATCCACCTCCACTCTGACCTGTTAATGTCCCCTCCCTCCCCAGGGCCACAGCCCTAGGCTGAGGGGCCCCAGGCTTTTTGTCTGTGTCCCACTGCAAAAGCCAGAAAGTGTTTGCCAAGAGGTGGAGAGTATTTTTGTTTTGAGTAAGTCTTCAATGAAAAAGTAAATGCCTTTCTATTTTAAAAATTATGCGGAATTGCCAAAAGCTAGTCAGTCCCCAGGACAAATAATATTGAATAGGATTGAAGTGCAGAATGTAATTTAGCAAAAGCCTGCAAAAGGAGTGATGTAGCAAAAGGTGTGATACCAGGAGTTAGAAAACAGGTTCTACTTTTCTCCTACACCTCTGTGACCTTGGATTACTGGCTTAACATCTCTGTAAAATTATATAATGAATATAAATTACACTGCGGTATCTTGTAGTACCATAAGTTTTTGAACTGACACCTAAAAGGATAAACCAGGAGCCAAAAACTAAGCTGACTATGGTCGAACTGTTTGCTGTTTATTCAAAACTGAAGTAATTACCTGCTTAAAATGTGCATTACCAAAGTACAAGTGTACGTGAGTCAGTGTAGCACAAGGTATGCAGAGAAGTCGGGGGCAGCTCATGTGACAATCCCTTTTGGAAAATTATAGGGAACTGGAATTAGGAAGACTTGCCCAAGAAAGACAATTTATAAGCAGATGCACAGAAATAATTAAGACCTATGACCTCACCCCTCACGGCATAAACTCTTTACCTTGGTCAGCAGTGTTATAAATTTAAAGGACATACACAGTAGGGATTTTTAAAAACATGTTTTTTAAGTCCCATAATATACTAAGTGACTTTCCAAAAGGCCCCAGGCACATGAACACTTAAAATAAATAACATCGCAGATCAACTTTTCCAAGTGTCTTTTCCTAAAACTGTCCTGATTTAGGATGCCCCCAGAGTGACAGTCTTACCTACTTGTGTTTCCAACCACCCTGCTCTCCTCCACTTTACAGAATCAAGGCACATGGTGCATTTCCCACAAACCTCATTCTTGGGTACTGTTTGGAGTAGGGGGAGGAAAAACTCCAGGCAGGACACAAGAGGACTATTAGAAATATCACTAATGAAAAAGTGAATGGACTTAATCTAATCACTCTTGCAATTCAGGTGGCTTTGCCAATTCTTCGCTTAAATAAAACTGGAGAAAGGCATAACTGAATCATCAGCTGATAAATCATTAAAGATAATTTTAAATGATGGATTACTGTGATTTTGAATATAATCCAGAAGTTCAAAAATGAGACACTGTTAAATTTATCCTCATTCTCTTCAATTTATCTATGTAAACAAAAGTTGTATATGTTTTAAAAGAATGAAAAATATGCTAAACTCAATAAAAACTTTTAATATACTGAGCTAATTAGAAGATACATAGTAATAAAGAATTAAATGTATTTTTATATAAAGCCATACTTTACAATACAGTGATAATTATACCATTAACAAATAATTTATGATGAACATTTTCTGTATCAATTAAATAGAAATATACATTAAGAAAACATGGGCCAGAGATTTAGCTCTACTCTTATTTATCCAAGTTATAATCTCAAGCACAGTAATTTGATAAACTGTGTACTAATCATAACTCTAGTGATAAACCGTTGTGGGGGTTGACACAGGGTCCCCTATGTTCCAGGCTGGCCTCAAACTCATGATTTTCCTGCCTCACTGTCTCTAATGCTGGGATTACAGGAGTGGTCCACCCCAGAAGGCATAATAATAAACTTTTTAAAATTTATTATTAAATTTTAATCAGAAATATGAAAGTGTTAATTCTTAGAACAGAATATATAAGAATTAAATCTGTTCAAAAAATATAATAAAGTAGCAGCTCAAGGAGAAAATTAAGATTAAAATTACAGGGCTAGGGCCGGGCGTGGTGGCTCATGCCTGTAATCCCAGCACCCGGGAGGCAGAGAGAGGAGGATTGCTGAGTTCGAGGCTTGCATGGGCTACATAGTGAGCTCAGGGCCAGCCTGAACTACAAAGCGAGACCCTGTCTCAGAAAACAAAACAAAACAAAACAAAACAAAACAAAATTACAGGGCTGGAGATTTAGCTCAGTGGTTCCAGCACCTGCCTCACAAGTGCAATGGTCCTGAGTTCAATCTGGGTGTGGTGACTCACGCTCAACAGCAATCAATACCACATACCACAGTGCCGGGTGTGGTGGCTCATGCCTCTAATCCCAGCACTCAGGAGGCGGAGAAAGGAGGATTGCTGAGTTTGAGGCTTGCCTGGGCTACATAGTGAGCTCAGGGCCAGCCTGAACTACAAAGCAAGACCCTGTCTCAAAAAAAAAAAAAAGATTAAAATTACAGACTGCTAAAGAAGTTTGTAAATAGACAATGGAAATTAGTATAAAGCTAAAGTATTTCCCTAAAATAAAATTATTTAAAAAGGATGTAACAATTTTAAGTAACCCAGTCTTTACAATACAGTGATAATTATACCATTAACAAATAATTTATGATGAACATTTTCTGTATCAATTAAATAGAAATATACATTAAGAAAACATGGGCCAGAGATTTAGCTCAATGTTTCTGGTGCCTGCCTAGCAAGTGCAAGGTCCCTGATTCAATCCTCAGTAACCACATACAAAAATACCAGGTGAGGAGACTCACACCCACCAGCAATCAGTACCACACACCACAATGATGGGCATGGTGGCTTATGCTTATAATCCCAGCACTCAGAGGCAGAGGCAAGAGGATTGCTGAGTTTGAGGCTTGCCTGGGCTACACAGTGAGCTCAGGGCCTGCCTGAACTACAAAGCAAGACCCTGTCTCAAAAAAAAGAAAACAAACATACATTTGTTTTCCAAATTCTTTACAGAAGCAAAAAGTATTTAAAGATTCCTTCACTGGTTTACCCTACCTTCCATTCAAAAACACCTCTCAAGAGTTAAAAGAAAGAAAATAAGCAATCTAAACCCTCAGGAAATGAGCCACTTTGAATAATTAATTTTTCTAGTTGAATATCAGTTTTGTTTCCCAATTTTAAATTATTCTAGATGAAAATCTTTCCAAAATGGAGCATTTTTCACATTTTAATTGACTATCACCATGATTTAATCTTGATTAGTATTTCCCAGGAAATTATTCATCATATTAATACTGCTGAACACACATACGTCATGTTCCTCAAACCTATGTGCTTCCTTTTTGGCTATGTCTCTGCCCACACGTTGAGGGATGTGGAGAGCAGGTTCAATTCCTGGTTGCTGAAACCATTAAGCTTTCAGCTTTGAAACTTCTGAATTTCAACCTATCCACTGTAAATAGAAGCTACCATTCTCACCTTCTTAATCTATCTCACAAAACTGATGAGCCCATGGATATGCTTTATTTAGAGATTTCATGGCAAGAAAATTTACTAGGTTCTTTTTGGTTAGCTTCTATCACTTCTCAACCCTGAACATATGAATTTAATTACTGTTATGGAAATTATGCAGTTAGATCTTTAATTCTAATAAAAATAAGTGATGGATGTGTCACCTATAAAATACATCATACATTTACTTCACGAGTCATACAGTTCTGGACCAACAATGCTGATTGCTGAGTAATGTGTAGAAAGATATAACTGTGCATGTCTACTCAAAGCCAGAATCTGCTCCTGATTTAACAAAAGATTAACAGAAATAAAGACCTATATTTTTACATTGTGATTTTCCTGCATTTTAGTATCAAACCCATTTCTCTGCTCCCTCAACCACCCACAGATATCCATATTACTTTTGTTAATCATATGCTCACTAAATATTTTAGCTTATTATGGTGTTGGATGAATCAAATCCAACGCTTGAATTTCCAAACTCCTGGTTTACCCACTGTCCTGAAACACCTGGTGCATTCACAGGCGCATAAAATAAACTTTTCACTTTCAGAAAGTAGCATATAAAATTCGAATAATATCTGAGGAAAGATGAAGCTTTCAAAGTCAAATTGTATTACCTCTTCTGTGTATCTAAAATACCTATGTGGTATGCTAAGAACTTTATTCTCTTCCACAGATTATTATGTGGTCAGCACTGTATTCACCCTTGGTCCTCCAATACAGTGTTATGAGTATTTGTAGGTTACAGATTCTGAATCTGTCTTGAGTATATTTAAGTAAATTTCTCTAGATCATAAAGGCAGAGGATGAAAGGCAGAATGAGAATGCAAGCCTCCTGATGGATAGTCCAGAAAAGTACCCTGGGACACCTCCTGGCTCCACAGAAGCAGTTGTTATCATCAACAAATGCCATGCAGCCACCAACAGCAGCAACGCCACTGCCCTGTCCTGATGCCAGTGAGGCACCACACCTTAGACAAGAGCAGGCGTTCTTAAATTATGCAGACCTAGGTTTGAATCCAGACAATGTACAAGTTGTGAATGAAAAATCACAATTTTTAAAAGTTTATTACAGTAAAAGATACATTGTCATTAATGCCTCCAAAACACCCACACCCCCACACACACAGTGCGCGCGCCCTCACTGAACACAGTTATGCCATTGTTCTTCCCAACTTCTGAAGCAGTTCTGGAAGTCCTCTTGCGTGAGTGTCTCCAGATGCACTGCTGCAGCTACTTCAACATCCTGAGTCAATTTAAAACACTGAACTTTCATAGTCATTTTAACTTTGGAAGAGAGCCAGAAGTCACATGGTCCCAGATCCAGGGAGTAAGGTGGGTGAAGACACAGTGTACTATCTTCATGAACGTCCCATTCTGTTCGATGGCACTTGGCGACAAGATTCACTGTGACACTCCAGAATTGCTGGAGAGGACTTCCGAAACTGCTTTATAAAGTGGCAAGAACAATGGGATAAGGGTTCAAAGTAAGGAGGAGTACTCGGGATTATGCACGAGCTCATGGGGTACTGGAAATTAAACCTAGGGCTTTCACATGGAGGTTCACAACCAAGCCTCATTTTAAAAATAAATAAATAAAACAGGGTCTCATTTTGTAGCTCAGGCTGGCCCTGAGCACACTACATACCCCAAGCAAGCCTTGAACTCACAGCAATCTTCCTGCCTCTGCCTCCTGAGTCCTGGGATTACAGGTGGAGCCACCACACGGCATCGTGGTATGTGGTTACCAGGGATTGAACTTGAGACCTTGCATTTGCAAGGCAGACGCTGGAACCACTGAGCTAAATCCCCACCCCTTCTTTGTTTTTCTTTTTCTTTTTTTTTTTTTTTTTTGAGACAGGGTCTCACTTTGTATTTCAGGCTGGCCCAGAGCTCACTATGTAGCCCAGGCAAACCTCAATCTCAGCAATCCTCCTGCCTCTGCCTCCTGAGTGCTGGGATTACAGGCGTGAGCCACCATGCCCCGCCCTTCTTTCATTTTTTAAAATAGGGTCTTGGTAAGTCACAAAGGTGACCAAGAGCTGGGCTCAAACTTGTGACCTTCCTGCCTCAACTTCTCAAACCTTGGGATTAGATGTGTGCCAACATGCCCTGCCTGAAGAAGATTAATTATAATCTGTCTTTGACTGTAATATATTTTTAAAATGAGGATTCACTATATACTTTTTTAATTGAATTGTTTATTGTTACAATTTATATATATCTCACAATCACACATAACATTGGGGAATTTGTACCAGTATATGACACAAGTTAATTCTCATTTTTACCCATATCCCTACCCACCCATACTATATACTTTTATCATGTCATTGAAGTATAGAAAAGTTATTTAACTTCACTAAACCTCAACCTCCTCAGAAAAGGTAACAAGGGATCAGAAAAGGTAGCATCCTTGGCAATATGTAAGTTACAAATTTGAGTTGTCAGACTAATTTGTAAAGCTCTTATTACGTGACATGTCTTAATTCATTTAATTCTCCTAACGATCCTATGTACAATAGATAGTACTGTTTTTAATTCCTTTTCTATCAACAAATAAATACACTAAGTAAGGCAATTTATCTAGGCTCACAGAACACAAAAGTAAGAGGCTAAGCAGTGTGACTCCGGGGCTCACAGTGTAACCTGCTGCTCTCTGGAAAGAATTATAATGAAAGCACTACCTTTATTCCTATTACTACCATCCTCTCTATCTCTAAAAGCAATCTTCTCTCTAGAGTCAGCCTGAAGGGCCTGAGGTCCAAAGAGCAACCCTGTGGTAAGACAAAGAAACAGAGAATCTGACTGAGACTGAAGGGAGTAGGGCTTCAGGCAAGAAGTCAAAAACCCGCCCCTTGGAGGAAAGAGTGCACGACGGAGTGGAGAACTTCAGCACGCCCTGAAACTGACATTATGAAAAAGCGCTAACATACCAAAAAGGAGAGGACGACTCAACCAAAAAAGACAAATTTATGTTTATAAAATTTTATAAAGTGCTAAAGACAACAAAAAGAATGGCTAAAATGTGATATGTGTGATAACTTGAGGTCTAATCCTTGCCTACTTAATAACTACTATCTGATCCTGCGGGGCTAAATATGATCATGCTAATCAACCATCTTTGATAGTCTGATACAAGCACTAGGAAAGGCACTTACCTCTTAAAATGATTAGAATCCAGCACACTATCACTCTCAAGTATGAAACTGCAATTCTACTCGTTTGGCAAATTTTAGATCATATGCTCATGTAAAAGTATTTCTGGGTTCCTTTAAATAATCTTATTTGGACTTTTAATACACATTGTTTTCCTCTACAGCTTTCATATAAAATGAAAGCCTATTTACTTCCCACTTAAAGAGACTGAGGGTAATCAGATCATGGTCATTTGCCCCCAGCAGATTTAGGCTGCATCCGCAGTTCTCCTAACTGCTCTGCACATGCTGTTTATTAGGCCACTGTTGACTCCTACTGTAAATGTGAGGATAGACCTGGTTTCCCCACTAACCCTACGTACTTCCCAAAAGAGGATTGTGTTTTGTTTATCTTTACATCCACAGCACAGTACCCTGTGCAGCATTCAGGAAATGGAAGTCTATTTCAAAGTTTCAAGGCATTTTCTGACTCCTTCAAGATTTCTTTTGTACTTAAGTTACACTAGTAGTCTATCTGCCTCGATAGTGATAATCTTAGATCACCTACAGTGATGGAGATTTAGTGAATTACTAAATACTTATTAGGCAACTGATTGGAAAATGAAATTGAGCCTCCCTGGATGCATGTTTCACAGTTCACTACGATGAATACACACTCAGTAATCAGTTTTCAGACAAAAGATACATGTATGGTCATGATCACTTACAATTTATTAACTAAGCTCAGGGGCCACTGTTTATCTCACAGGTAACCAGTAAAGTGGCTGAGGTCAGTGTCAGATACTTTCTTATCAGTTGATTAATTAACTGCTGTTAGATCTACCACAGGCCAAATGCAGGTATCCTTGAACTAGTAGCAACAGTGTTAAATGGTCTAGCTAAAAACCAGGATGTTTCTCAGATTAGATTAAATAGCTTTTTAGGAGTATAAAGTTATAATTATTTATAGCCTGAGAATTGTAAAATCATACTTTTATTTTTTAAAAAAATAAGGTCTCTAAAAAATGAAGAAGGAACCTTTTACCTTAAGCAAAAGATAAAACCCATAAGCTAGATGGTATAACCCCAAAACTGTTCCATGTACAGAGAGGGCTCTATGTAGAAGCCGAATCAATGATCATCTCATGTTCCTGAAACTTCTCAAGTCTGATTTTTACTGCAACTAACCTAAACATATCTATTTGAAAAAGTTAGCTTGAGATTCTTCAAAACTGCATGTGCCTTTTTAATCAATAAAACCTGAGCTGAATGTACTGGTAAAGACAAAGAAATAAATAAGTACATAAGTTTTAAATTTAAATGTTAGGTCACATACAAATATCTAATTTTATATTTTCAAGTTTCCCTCAAACTTTATTGTATTACTGGGCTCCAAGAAACATTAAAATTGCACATTTTGCTCAATACTAAGGATGCTTCATTTAATACTAAGCCTGGTATATATTAAAAATGAGTTTAAGATATTTTAACAATCGACAATCTCAAATATGTGATCATAATATCTTTTTTAAAAACCCAAAATATTAAGAAAAAATAAGAACAGTAAGTAGGTTACATTTTCTTGGCCTGATGTTTAAGTCTTCCCAATAATAAATTCACACTAAACTAGCGTACTACTGATTTCTTAACAGGGTTAATCTCTTAATATAAAGCTACTCACACAGCTAACTACAAATTAAATTATATATAAAATGCCAAAAAATTTTAACATGATTATATATCACAATGATTATAAAGTTTAATCAGCATAAATTAACTGGTAATTTATAGATGTCTCTCACTACATACTTTTGAGTATTTCCCATTTACTTCAATAAACTCTTACTATATATTTCAATGATTTATGGTACTCTGCCTCAAGAAAACATTTCTATTATGACCAGACCTTTTAAAATAAACAATGCTATTTATGTAGGGAGTTTGAGTCTTTCTTTTAAGTATGCACTGTTACTAACCAGTCCCTTATTTTTATAGTTCCACATAAAATTATACTTGGTAAAAATATATTCTCCCAAATCAGATTACACATATCATTTATTTGCATGTTCTTTTAATTTCATAATCACCCCCTCCAAAACAAGGCTTATTTCTATCATACAGCATACTCTTTTCTCTAACTACTTTCACATTTGAAAAGTCGCAACTTGAAAATATTTTAGCAAACCCCTTTTAATTATACAGACACTGTTAAGACTGATCTATTTAGATTAAAATGCTCACTGACATGAGTACAACAAACATATTTTAGGAAAACTCTTGCTTCAGAAAAAAACTAATGAAGTAAATATCCTCACTTCCATTTTATAGAGAAAGACACAAAGATCCAGAGGTCAAGCACTTCTACTTAAACTGAAAAGTCAAGATCTGAACTATGTTTTCTTACTCAAAAATCAGGTGATTTTACCATATACCAGTCCTAAAAAGTTTATTTTTTTTAATGCTTATAAATGCAGCACAGCTATCTAAAGGTTGGGGAAATTTTTATATGCTTTGAAAATGTCTCCTCCTTTCTTTCTTATTTCCCTTTAAGCAGCTCCTTGACTGTTTACACATCTTAAACCAAGTCTGTTTGAGCTTCTTTTAATCAACACGTACTTTTTTCTTGAATTCTCCATTCATGGTTTTGACTCATTTTTACTCCGATTTTTATGGCTTTTTACACTGTCTTATGAAGAATGCAGAATACCAAAGGACTCAGTGCAAAATTATCTAAGTCCACTTTCTCTTCAGAAGAGTATTACAGAACAAAATATACATATATACACACATATATATGTGTGTGTGTATGTGTGTGCGTGTGTGTGTGCATATGGCTTTCTTCAAAATGTAACGCACCAATGAAATACCTTACTTTGGAAAATAATATGATTCTGTATTTAATGTAATTCTATCCTTAAAACTACGAGGGGAAAAATAATCTATCTGTAATGGCATTAACTTCTAAGAAGTTTGCTAGCTCCCAAAAGTAGATAATTCCCAGAAGATGCAGGTATTCCGAGTCACCTGTGTTAGAGAAATAATATATGGAACGTCAGTAACTGAGTTTCAGGCAACACTGCAGCAGGAGAGCTATGACTTCTATTGAGACCACACACAATCTGTGCTGCCAATGACAAGTGGAACCCCTGACCCTATGCTCCAAAGCAGTTTAATTCCTATTATCTGTCCCTAGCTCAAATGCTGGGCACAAGGCCATTGGGGTGACTTTTGGTGGAGTAAATAATGAGACAATAAGCTCCTAGACTTAAGACACAGAGGTGAGCACCCCAACATGGTCACTGAAAGAAAAGGAATCCATCTGTGTAGGTGAGAGGAGCTGTGGATGGTGCTTCAGGTGTACAGTAATTTAAAAAAAAAAGACAGAGATAGGTAAAGTAAGACAGGAGCAAACTCAGAAAACCTAAGTAAAATAGATGTACACATATACCTACATACAATAAGTTTGTTTGACCTATTAGAAAGCATGTAAGTATCTGATATGTAAGAAACTGTTATACCTAAATGAAACAATATAATTCTACTGACAAAGAGCCCATGAAACAATTATTTATGAAAAATATTCTCAGGGATGTTTATAAGGGCTCACTTTTAGAAAACTCTTCATATTTGAAATTTTAAGGCTTTATATTATATATGTGTATATTATACATATACTCTTCAGGAAAAAAAAATGAAAGGATTACGACCTATACAAAGAAAGAGAAGATCATATTGGCAATAAATGAAGGGAGAAAGTAAGTAACCAAAATTCACACTGTGTGAAGCAAAATCTCAAGCCATTCATGAAAACCACAAAATTTTGCTGGGAGTAACAGTGTATACCTATAACCCTTGCACTCAAAAAGCTGATGCACCTGGATAATAAACCAAATCCTTATCAATCAATCAATCAATCAACTAAAATTTAATTGTTAGATCTTGTTCATTCTCAGTACATCTGTATGCCTTTTCTGTGATTAGGAAGGCCAAAGTCTTAAAAATGAGCACAGAGAAATTCTGAGATAAGTCTACACTTGCACAGTAAGTTAAATTGCTCTTCTTGATATCTCTCCAGAGCAAGTGAAGAGTGTAACTCCACATTTGAAACTCCGAAAGAAGAAATGCTATGTGTGCCCTGGTGTGCTAGTGCACAAGTGTAATCCTAGCACTCCAGAAGTATGGGCCAGAGAATCACAAGTTCGAGCCCAGGCTGATCAACTTAGCAACTTAGTGAGTCCCTATCAAAACACTGTAAAAAGGAAGGGTGGAGAGCACTGGGAAGGAAAATAAAACTGCTCTGCAATAATGCTCAAACATCAAGTCAAAGACAGGCTTTTGTGCCTCCATGGGTAGAGCTTCTTGAAGCAGTGCCAAGCAGAATCATTTGATGGTTTAAACTGTGCTGCTGCTTAGCTGGGAGCAGCTGGAACATATAAATTAGTGGTCATTTCTCTGCTATGTTTTTGTTTTCAAATAATTATCTAGAGGGCCAAATAACTTGATCAAAAGGCAGTGTGGAAACAAAGGAAAGACCACTAGAAAAGGAAGCAGAAAATCCAGAGAATAATTCAGAATTAGGATTAAACTACTTTAACCTCAATTGTTCTCTCCTGCTAACACCTTTGTATTCTAAATCCTTAAACTTTTAAAGGGTAAAGAAGCAAGTACATTTATTTAACTTCCTAAAAACTCAACAAACAATATGATGGACAAACAAATTCAAAAGATATACTGTACTGTATATTCCAAGTATAATTAACAAACTCAAATAATAAAATAAAATGGTCCCTTGTTCTTTCCTCCATTAAAATCTAGTTTACATTAGAAATAGCATAAAATAGGGCCGGGGATTAAGCTCAAGCGGAACCGTGCCAACCTTGGATGATGCACAAGGGCCCAAGTTCAATTCCCAGGACTCCAAAAAAATTTTTTTAAAAATGTAAAAAAAGAAATAAGTCTAAAGGTTCTAATACAATTGTCAAAAAGCTAAATGAAATTTTCATGGAGCAGGTTAAATAGTAAATATGAAAATAAGTAGGTGAAACATGACCTCCCTAATTCTGGCAATACAGTTATTTGCAAAAAATATTATTTGTTATTGTTTTACTTACCTTGGGATTTAATTTCTTATATTCATGAATATTCATGAGTTGATAAGTGATTTTTATAAAAAGAAATAAATATTTCCTTTAATTGAATCACTGCTGACATTTTGACTTTGAGTATTTTTGCTTGGTAACTCCATACCATGGCCCAAAAACAGGAATTCTACATTTCAATCATGTGGTATGTTCAATATTTACCTCATTCTTTTGTATTCACCTACACTAATATTAAGGAAAACAGCACAAATATTTCCCTATGTCATTTAAAATATTAATGAATATAATTGGAATTATGACTAAATTATGTATCTGGAATTAGTTAACTCAGGTAGAGAAGTTAAACAAGTTGAAAAATGTTACTCGATAGATAGATAGCTAACTGGTTAACTCTTGAGCCCATACTGCTCAAATATGTCATTTCAGAGCTCACAGTAGTGATTTTTCTGTGAGTATGATTCTACCTACATTTCATTCCAGTGCATTAGCTCCTAGCTTGTCTCCAATAGGAAATGGCAACTCAAACAGGCCGGCTTCCTTCTGGTCCTCCAACCTGTCACCCCATGCTCTAGGATCCTGCCTTAATTTTGTAATCAGTCTTGTTCAGACAGCTCTGTCAGTACTCCCTTCCGCCCTTCTACCTTCTCAAGGGCCATCTTTGAAGCACTGGCTTATGTCCTATCTGCTCCAAAAAGCCTTACATGTGATAAGTACATGTACCAACTCCACATGATGAACACATTCACTTGTGTTGCAAATATATACTCATAAAAAATAAATTTTAAAAATTGTTAAAAACCTTATCTGACATATAGAGCCTTCATTTATTCTATACTAACCTATTTAACATCTTTGTACCAGGTACTAATCTAGGTACTCAAAGAGAAAGGGGAACAAAACATGTAAAGTGTCTTTTTCATACCAAGAACAGGAGATAAGCAAGTAAAAACTTGAAAGATAATTTCTTTAAATGAAAACCAATGTGCAAATAAGGCAATTTCTATATCTTTTGGGGGGAAGCAATGCTCAATTAGAACCTCGGTAGGCAACCCAGAAAACACCAACATTATTTCATATTGATCACCTAAATGAAACATTAAAAAATATTTTTTAAAATTCTAATTAAGGGGGCTGGAGATTTAGCTCAGTGGTTCCAGTGCCTGCCTTGTAAGTGCAAGGTCCTGAGTTCTATCCCCGTGACCACATACAATGCTGGGTGTGGTGACTCACGCCCACCAGCCATCAGTACCACATACCACAGTGCCGGGCGTGGTGACTCACGCCTGTCATCCCAACACTCGGGAGGCAGAGACAGGCAGAGACAGGCAGAGACAGGCAGATTGCTGAGTTTGAGGCTTGCCTGGGCTACATAGTGAGCTCAGGGACAGCCTGAACTACAAAGCGAGACCCTGTCTCAAAAAAAAAAAAAATTCTAATTAAGAATTAGCTGACCCCTAAGGTTATCTTCATTACCCAAGTTTAAGAAATTCTGATCTAAAAAAACACAGTGAAGAATATCTCCAAGAAATGAATGAATGTTTATTTGTGGTATGAGCAAATATATGTACAACAAACTGCACACAATAAAATTCAACCTTGACTAATATTCAGATGCTAAAGATTCTTAAACTTTCTTATTCCATATTTCTTTGCCCACTGGCCATTGCTGTCTGACAGACAAATTACTTAATAAAAAGTGCACTCTTTAATAGGTGATTACTGCTATTAAGAGAATTAGGGGGGGTTAATCAGCCAAATAACTACTGATTATTTATTAATGTTACATTTTTAATTGAGCTTTTAAAATGAGAATAGTGAGCCACACAGGTGAGGAACATCTATTTTCTCACAAAAGTATATAAAAAATATAAATAAACCATAACCCTAATCAACAAGGTTAGTAGCAGTGTGAAATCTGAAGTTTCTGGAACCTCTTAGTTTAGAACTCACTACACTCTTGTGAAATAAAAATAACCAAGTATTTTGTTCTCTTGTGTTTTTCAATTTTTTAATAATGTAATTAAAATGAGGTTACTTTTCGTTTACATCTCCAAAGTCTAATTTTATATATATATATATATATATATGTATGTTTACTTATGTGTATACTGTTATATTTATGTAATGGTATATACATTGCTATATATACTATATATATGTATATATATATACATATATATATCCTGAAAATATTTCTATTATTTCAAATGCACATTTTTCATATAAAAAATTTTCCAAAGAAAATAAAGAACCACAAAAAAGTAGGATAGTATTTTGTTAAATTGAGCTAAAGCTCCACAACTGTGAAAGGGAATTCAGATTAATATTAGAATTATAAAAGCAAAGGAATAATAAACACTTTTCAACTGCTTTCACATATACTACAGACCACTTGAGAAGCTTCCATCATTAAGCCTTCATTAGCTTCCAAGTTACTTTTTCCTGTTTTAGGTGTATCATGTTTATCTTAACATAAATCAATGGTCTTATCCCAAATCTATCTTGAGCACTATACTCTCTCTCTCTCTTCTCCTTTGTTAAAATTTTTACAACATCTGTCAAAGCAACTGTCACCTTTTGCTCCCATACTCTTCCCTCAGTGAACTGTAACGTGGGTCTTCCCTCCACTTCTCCATAACAGCCTCCACATTGCTATATGAGGCGCTGGGTTCACATTGTCACCTGCTGAATCCTCCGCGTGGGCTACTGACAAGACAATTTGCTGCTTTCCCTCCTTACCCTTCAGTTCTCAGACCCTGGACTGATTCATGTCACTCTCTGTTGTATCCCTATTTTCCCCTCTGTATCCCTATTTTCCCCTATATCTTTATCTCCCAAAGGCCACTGATTCTAAGGATGTCAACTGAGATATGACTTCCTCAGAAAAGGCCTCCTTGTGCCCATATTGGGCAGGGTTTTGGCCCATTCCGAATCCATAGTTATCCTGCTGTCCTATCCTTCTGCTTGTTAGTACTATGTCAATTTGTAAAGTAGCTGCAAACTTAACTATTTCATGGCCTCACCAGAATGTCAGGTTAGGGGCTGTGATTCATGGTAGCCAGCATGTAGCTTCTGACACATGAATATTAGAATAAGTAAGTTTTACAGATTAAACTGTAATGATTAAATGGTTTTAACAGTGTGTAAAACTAAAAAAAAAATCATTTCAATAATTTCATCCGGATGTTAAAAACTGCAAATTTAGTTGAACAAAGCTCCAAAGCACTAGTGATATTAGAGATACAGTGTACAACATGTAATTTATCCTGAATATTAAAATTATTGTTTTTTCTGGATTTTAAACAAAACAATGCTCTAAAAATTACTCCCAAAAATGAAAAAAAAAAAAAAAAGACTTCTGCAGAATCACTGATCTGCCCATGTTCAAAAGAAAGAAAGATTATGCTGAAGAAAGCCCTAAGGGTATAGGAGTAAATACTCCTCTTTTGTTTTCCAGAGCAGGGGGGCGGGGAGCAGAACACTGTGTGCTAGGCCAGAGCTCTATCCCTGCGCTATACCCATACTTCCAAACTGTACTTCACATTTTAAAAGTATTTACAGTGACTCAGTTTGTTTCTAAAATGATAATTGTAACATTAATCACTCCAAAATCTAGTTACTCTGCATTGCTAGTACTAAGGTGGTACAAATATGCATCACTGCACCAAGCTAAGCAGTAGTTTTCAAAAACTAAGATAATTTTACAAACATAAGAAATAACTTCAGTACTTTTGTAAAAACTCAATGTTTAAGAAACCTTAGTTTATAAACATTATGTGAGTAGTGGAATAATAGGAAAAAAATGTTAAAAAAGTCTCTACGCATGGTGTGTATATCTTATGTACTAAAAATTCTTAAGCTAAACTGCATAATTTTTTCCAAACATTTTCAAAAGTACATTACAATTTTGCTTAACATTTGCTACCTGCAGAAAGAACTTTAAAAAATATTTCCAACAGTTACAATTATTTTATTATACAGAAAGTTTGGCAAAATATCTGGTGCCCAAACAACCTAATAAGTGACTGTTTCTGCCTAAATCTTTGGCAAAATTTTTTTTAAAGTTGAGGGAGTTTTTATAAGAAAAGAATATTTTGGTTCATCTTTTATCAATACAAATGTAGTAATACTCTTTAAAGGTAATCTAACTTTTATTTTAAAACATTTTAATAACAGCACTAATAATAATATAGCATAATTCATTTCTATAAATATATCACATATTTTCCTTAGAGGACACAGGATACGATTAAGAATGAGATTTTATAGATACTGTCCTGCTGTCAATCAATTATTTATTGAGTCTAACTCAAACTCTTATTTTAAATTCCTGTTGTCAATGTTAAAAAATTTTTTTAAACCAAGTAATTCAAGATACTAAATGCCCAGAATGGATGTAATGCATAAAAACAGAACAATCATCAGCGCATGACCAAAACAGAGGAGTCCAATTAGCAAACCACCAATTATAATTTGGCATACAATTCTATTCTCAAAGTTACTTTAAAAAAAATCTCTGCTTAATTCTGCAATTAGCTATCTGGTTTACACAAAGTATTCTGAACCCCTGAAGACAGAAGGACACAGAAAATACAGAACTTTTAATTTGGACTTGGAGGGAGCAAGGTATCAATGAGAAATCAAAGAAAGGAACTTTGGAGTTTAAGTATCATGAAACACACTGGCTTCTACAACCAAAAAGGATTCAAGGGAAAGAAAGTAAGCCCATTTCTTTGCTGCAACACAGGGTATAAAAGGCCATTAAATTTCTTTATCCACCCTGTGTTCACCAAAAAGCTCCTCATAACTATTATGCATTACTATGTGTAATAACACACAATAATATATATAAATATAATTACATTAAAATATGATTAAAGGCCAGGAATAGTGGCCCATGCCTATAATCCCATCACTCAGAGGGCTAAAACACAAGGATCACTGCAAGTTCGAGTTCAGCCTAGGCCACACAGTGAATTCAAGTCCATCCTGAACTATATGGTGAGATTTTGTCTCAAAAACAAAAACCAAAAGTGATTAAAATTATTTTATGGCAAAACTACTAATACTTTGAAAAATCCAAAACTTACTATACTACTTCTAGTGAAACAGACAGTCTTTAAAACAAAACTCAGTCAATAATTCATTTGTGAAGAATGATTTTAAAAAGTTAGACTCAGAAAAGATAATCTGATTGACTTTAGATTTTCCACGTTTAAACATTTACTTGCACAACTACTGAATAATCAAATAGTAAAATCTACTCTTGAATTGAGTTCCTCATATTTTGTAATCATAGGATATTTTTCCTGATATTTATATACCAGTCATAGTAGTGGTAAATAAATCAAGAATTAAACTAAAGTTGAATAAAATAAACTTTCTTTTACTAAATGAATCCTACATGGAATCTAACATTCGAATCTGCAGTAATTGTCAATATGTTTTGTCACACAAATGCGCCAGCATAACCACAGTGAGCATTCAAAAGAAGAATGATAATATTGAAGGAGAGTAATAACTTAAAAAAATTAACAACAAAAACTATGAACTTAATATTCACCTTCTGCCCAAAATGTTAGCACAATGGAAATAATGTATTTAAAAATCAGATAAACAGACAACATAAACTCTTAATAAGAGTTATATAAATAAGCAAAACATACAATTTATATAAGTAAATAAGCAAACTCATTTTTAAAAAGCTTGATGCATAATCTGTTTTATTAATTTCATAGTTTGCTATATCTAAAATTAGACTCTATAACTGATGTCAAGTGATTAAAATTATCTAGACTCAATTAACTGCCTATATGCCATAAGTCACTCAGTTTTTATATAAAAGACTATTGGTTTTTAAAGGTCAGTTGAGCTGCTTTCAAATGAGTGGTGTAAGTACAATCCAAAGCTACGAGGGGGGAGAAAATCCAGTGGCACAAATATATAATTATATGATTCACAGAGACACTCCAGAGCTCCCCAACTGTTGTTCATAAAACTAGATTTCAAAGCCCATAGGAAATGACAGGAACACTAATGTTTCTCATCCCACCATCCATATTTCTTAACATTCCCAGACAGGCCAGAAAGAACTAAGTAACAGTAAAGGCAGAAAGGGAGGCTGAGTGTGCAGACTGAAGAAGAGCAAACCACACGACCAATGAGGATTAAGCTCCTTTTAAGTTTTTATCTCTGGCAATAAAAAAGGCTCCCTAAACATAGGTTAAGTGTCTATGTAAAAGGAACCATAAAGAAATCTGTTGGGGTGGGATGGACCACAGGGCATCCATCAACATTTGTTTGAAAAGACCTGCCAAGCTCTCAGGAGTTACACTTAAATAATGTGACCCGCTCCCAACAGGACAATAAGGAGACAGATTAGACACTTCACGGAGTGATTCATCCCAGGAGGCCTGGTGAGCAGAGACCCAACAGAGCTGAAACTTCACGCAGCTCTTTCGTGCTCCAACTAGCCAGCGGTGTGAGGTACAGCCTCAGGACAAGTGACTAACGTGGCCCCAAGGCGACTGCTACAAGGCGACTCTCGAAAAACAGCACACTCCTTCCTCCCTGGCAGGCCTTATCAGAGAATAAATCCCAACACAGATAACGCCAGTGTCCTTTGCAAGATTTACCATCTGACTTTGATTTAGAAAAAAAAAAAACTCTTACAACATGCACAGTACGGTGAAAAAGGATAAAATACAGGTTTTTTTTTAAAGCAGCTCTCTCAATAATTCTGAGAAGCATAACTTGAAAAACGAGGAAAAAAGCACATGTGCCCTCTACATGTTACTCTTCTTACCATGCGTAATCCCTCTCGCAGTAACAAAAGGGCTGAAGTGCAAAACGCGAGGGTCCTTGAGGGCACGTGGAATGACTACCGCTCACAAAACTACTGGGGGTGTCAATACTTAACCATCTAGCTCAGTATTTCAAATGCCTCAGGATGAACCCATGTCCATTAGTACCTGCTTCCCCTTCTTCTACTCTTTCAAACCCACCACCCTCTTGCACTGCGTGAGGCAGCAAAAATGCCACAAACAGGGCACAAGCCCATGGCCTCCATGTTTCAGGGAAAGAGAGGGAATTTGCGAGGCCTGAGGTCTGGGAACCTGGGACCAGCTTAAGAGCCCGCGCGGCAAGCGCCTCCCTTTGAACTGCTCTGCTGTGCTTCTCCCTCCTGCCTCCAGATGGAGTCCGTCAGGGAAAGAGCCTGCTCCAGGCCCGGCAGCCTCCTCCGCTCTCTAGGCAGACAAGAAAACGAAGCCACAGAAAGCCTGTGCTTCTGGAACCTGAGAAGGAAGGAAAATGCTACTGTTTTTTAAATACTGTAAAATTCTAATCACAGGTATGTGAAATTCTAACCACAGGTATGTGAAATTTTTTAGACACAAAAAACCCAACGAGAGATGTGTTGCTAATAACTTTACCCACTGAAAAATGAACTTTAAATCCTCCCCTCTCTCTCTTCCAGAGTCAACTCTGTGTCTCCCACAGCTTAGAAGTCAGGGTGGTAAAATGTCCTCTCCTGAATGAATTTATATTCAAGTTGCTTTCCCTCCAGCTCCTCGCCGTTGCCTGGAAACAGGAAACCCTTCCCACCTACATGCTTCCTGACTATTCCCCCCATGTCTCCCTCTCATAGTGCAGCGAATGTACCTGGCCATGTTTCCTGATAGTGTTTTCCTCAAACAAGAGGGGTTGCTTTAGTACAGAGCGATGGCAGAAATGTTGTCGTGTAATTGTTTAACGAGAACAATGACTCGCCAAATTAGCACTGAAAACTTGAATTTCTTAGGCAATAGAACCAAAATCACACATTTACCAAGAGCATTTAAACAGACGAATGCTAGACACAAATTCATTAGAATACATGTGTCAAACAGCAGGAGTTATTCTCTGATGACGGCTGGTTTGTTTTTAACTGACTTCTTTATCTCACAGGTACTTCTTTAAATATCCCACGTCCTTGGGATAAGAGAAAACACTAATAGCCTCTCTGTTTGAACCATCCCCATCACCTTGGGGCTCCTTAATTCAACACCACATTACAAGAGCCGCTCAGTCTTTACTGACTCTAGTTATCTACTTTTCACTCCACTGATCTTTCATTTCTTCTCCCTTTGCCTCCACTGAACTTCAGACATTAATTTTTATTTAAAATTATTATAGCAGTGAGACCTAATACTTTTATAATATATGACTTAAAGAACACCATGTGCCAAGATGTATATAAACCATTTATATATCTTATCTTGCTATTCCTTATGCCTACTCATTAGTGAGGCACACATTCCTATCCTCCCATTTTACAGGTGGAGGATACTGAGATTTAGAGAGTTTAAGTAACTTTCCCAAATTCACTCTTAAATGTTAAGACTCAAATTCCTCTTCTAGGAAAAGAGCAGCAGAACAACTTTGTACTCTAATTCTTCTATTCCTATAGTTTTTTTTCTCCTTTGTAAATGATATTTTGACAAACAAAATGTCATTTAATGTTTATAGAGAACTTTGGCAGTGGTCAGTTTCTTGTAACCAAAGACAGGTGTCCCTAAGGCTAAACAAAAATAACTAAACAGGGCCGGAGGGTTAGCTCAGTGGTTCCGGCGCCTGCCTCGCAAGTGCAAGGTCCTGAGTTCAATCCCCGGTAACCATGTACAATGCTGGGCGTGGAGACTCACACCCACCAGCAATCAACCAGCAATCAGCACTACATACCACAGTGCCGGGCGTGGTGG